>CM077084.1:18050729-18100729 GCA_039513925.1 Platanthera zijinensis
AAGAAAATCCAGAATTCACTTTATTTGTGATATAAAGTTCCCATGTTTGGATCTGACCACCTATATGCTGAGAAAATACTTGAGGGATCCAAGATCTTTCACTTCAAATTCCTTAGCCAACCTAGACTTTAAAAGTTCAATCTCTTCTGTATCATCACCGGTTATCACTATATCCTTCCACATAGATAATAAGAGCATCCAACTTGCCTTCCTTGTGTTTCACAAAAAAGATGTGATCAACATTGCCCTGTTTGTATCCAAAAAACATCATTGCCCGGTGAAATTTCCCAAACCAAGCACGTGGAGACTGCTTCAAGCCATACAGGGCTATCTTTAACCTGCAAACTTTCCCCGCTGACCCTTTTTGAAGAACACCAGGAGGCAGAGACATGTAGACTTCCTCCTCAAGATTACCGTGGAGAAATGCGTTCTTTACGTCTAATTGACGGAGACTCTGTCCTTTACACACAGAACATGAAAGCAAAATCCTGATAGAATTCATTTTAGCAATCGGAGCAAATGTCTCTTGATAGTCAATACCAGTTGTTTGGGTATATCCTCTAGCCACCAACCTGACTTTGTACCGTGCAACAAGGCCTTGAGAGTTTATCTTCACAGAGAAGACCCACTTGCATCCCACAACAGTTTTCTCTTTAGGGAGATGGACAAGATCTCAAGTTTGATTCTTGTCAAGGGCTACCATTTCCTCCAACATGGCTGTCTTCCACTCGCTGTGCTCGAGGGCTTCCTACCAAGAACGATGAATAGATATGGAAGACATGGAGATGACAAATGCTCTATGTGAAGGATACAAAGAGTCATAGGTCATAAAGTGAGAAAGAGGATGCTGAGTAGAAGCAAAATTACCTCTATCGGTACCTGACGATGGATCGGATGGTGGCCCAGGTTGAGTAGCAAGGACCTGTGCATTCGTGCCCCTCCTACGTCGCGAGTAAACCTGCAATGGAGGAGGTATCACCGGGTCTCCAGAGGTAAGTGGGAGCACCAGATCACTAGGGACAGGAGGAGGCAACCTAGATGGTGGTTGAATAGGCAAAGGAACAGAAGGAGGGGAACTCACTTTCGTAGTAATCGTCTCCCCCTGAAGAGAGGTCTCATAATAAGCTTTCGATTTCCGGAAGGTGACGTCCATAGTAACAGATATTTGCTTGGTAACAGGATGAAAACACTTATAGCCTTTCTGGGTAGGAGAGTTGCCAATGAAGACACTTCAGAGCGCGATGGTCAAGTTTGGTCTTAGGATGGATTTGGACAAAACATACACATCCAAAGACACAAAGAGAGACAAAAATGGGATAAATCCCTAGCGTGGTCAGAGGAGTATGAAATCCAAGGACACAGGTAGGAAGACGATTGATGAGCTAGGAAGTAGTGAGAACTACATCACCCCAATAGTATTTAGGGAGACGCATCCGAAGGAGGAGACATCTAGCCTCCTCAAGGAGGTGCCAATTCTTGCGCTCAACCACCCCACTCTGAGCATGGGTGTAAACATAGGAGGCTTGATGTATGATGGCAAGATCACTCAAATATTTCTCAAAGCGGGAGTCAATATACTCACGACCATTGTCACTGTGCTAGATTTTAATGGTAACACCAAATTGAGTAGTGACCATCTTATGAAAACGTTGAAAGAGAGAAAACATATCGCTTTTACGTTTCATCAAATATACGCAGGTACCACGTAAGTAACAATCAATAAAGGAAACAAATCATAAGCAACCAAAAATAGAAGCAGTAGGACTGAGACCCCAAACATCAGTGTGAATAAGAGCAAACGAAACTGAGTTACGTGGAGACATAAAAAGAAGAGAACTACAGTTATGTTTAGCAAGTTCGTATACATCACAATGAAAAACATTAAACTAAGTAGGAAAAATAGTAAGAAGCAACAACTTCATAATTGCGATAGGAGGATGTCCTATCACCGTAATCCAACTCAGAGGGGAGAGCTGCATGAAATTTTTTGGGTGGCGGAGTGAGGCTGGATGAAGTGGAGGTAGAGGGGTTGAACACGTAGAGCCTGCTGCATAGTCTACCAGAGCCAATCACCGTCTCCGTCTTCAGGTCCTGAAAAACACAAGAGGTGGGAAAAAACGTCACTGAGAAGATCATGAAGTTAGTCAGATGACTAATAGACAGAAGTTTGCGAGTGAAAGCAGGAACATGAAGAACATATGAGAGGGTGAAGGAGGAGCATGAGATGGATCCTTTCCCAGCAATGCGAGATAGCGATCTATCAACAATGCTCACTTTGTCTCTGCCGGACAGAGGGGTGCATGACACAAAACTTGTGGCTGATCCAGTCATGTTCTCTGTGGCTCCGGAATCAATGATCCACTGTGAGGATAGGTGGGATGAAGCAGAATGAGGACCCGCCAGACCCTGGTGGGCATAAGAAGAGGAGGAACTGGTCTGCTCAGTAGGAGGGTCATACATCATCCGTTGAAAAACCTAAATTTCTTCAAACGAAAGAGCGGGGGGGGGGGGGGATTGGAATCTAGAGAGTGATGAATAGAGGTGTTTTCCATAAAGTCAAACAAGTGAGCCGATCTGGACAGGGATGATCAATGCTGGGAGCGACTAGGACCACGACCACTACGAGGTGCAAGGCCTCCTCAGGGAGAATGAAAGCCATGAAGCTTGAAGCAGGTATCTCTAGTATGGCGGGACTTCCCGCAATAATCACAGACAAGGTGATCTTTCTCCGCAGACTTTGATCTAGTGTCACGAGCAGGACGAACCCCGTGCTGAGAAAGAGTTACAAGAGCAGATCTCTCGGTGGAAGAGTCAGGAAGGAGAGTCAGGCAGCGGTCAAATTCCTGCTGGACATGGTTGTACCTCTGGCAAAGAAGGAAGAGGAGAACGTCGAAGGATCTGAATACTAATCGAATCAAAATCACGATGTAAGCCGTGAAGGAACTCGAAGATGCGATTTCATTATTCGCTTGCTCTCACCAACACCTCATCTTCTGGAGACACGAGAGTCAGAGAATCAAAGTGATCATACTCCTGATAGAGTTAGGTGAACTCCGAGTAGTAGGTAGATGGAGGTCGATTACCCTGTTGCAGGAGGAACAACTTGCCCCGAAGTTTTTAGATCTGAGCCGAATTCCACGGTATGAGTAGGTGGTCTCTGTGCGCTTCTAGATATCCGTTATAGTATCCAAGAATAGCTAATTTCGAGCGATGAGCTCGGTCATAGAGTTAAGCTGCCAAGACATCACCAGGGACTTCTCAGACTCCCACTGAGGCCACTCAGGAGAAGAAACAAAAGAAGGGGCCTTCATCGTACCACTTACATAACCAAACAACTAGTGGATTTTGTGGGCTAGAATGACAGAGCAAGCCTAAGGGTAGTAGTTGGAACCATCCAATTTCATAGTAGTGATTTGAGGGGTGCAATGTTCCGGATTGACATGAAAAGGTCCAATGGAAGCCGGAGTAGGAGAAGCCGCTCCACCGAAAGACATATTTGTAGAGGAATCTTTTCCAGCCATAAAAAATCCCAAATAAAAATCAAGGGCACACACAAGGTATCATAACGGATGTTGGAAGAGAGGGCCTGCCCTCATAGAAAGAGGGGAAGAACTCACATTCCCAACAAGGAATCCAATAAAGGGAAAGGAATGCCAAAAATAAGAAAATCAATACCTCATGTGACCGGAGGCCCTATAGCACAGGAAGAAGAGAGGAAGAGTGTGTGGGAGAGGAGGCAGTAGCGCCCCTAGGGGAATAAGGTGTCGGTGAGTGAGAGAAACTGGCGAGGGAGAGAGATCGAAGGCCGAGCGGGCGCGGCGACGGGGACGGAACATGCAGAAACCAGCGAACGGGCGAGCGGCGAGAAAAAACAGCAAGCGGGCGTAGCGTGTGAACCCTAACCTAGCTCTAATACCATGTTGTGAGGGAAAAATGAAATTGATGTCCAAAAAGGCAACACATAAACTCTAATAACAATAACAACACTCAAGTCTTTATCCCACTATAGTAGGGTCGACTATATAGATCCTTTATCGCCATTGTGCCCTACCTTTTGTCATAATCTCACAAATGCCTAAGTACATCATATGTTTCCTTATAGTTTCATTCCAAGTCTTTATTGGTCTACCCCTCCCTCATTTAACATGCCTAGTGACTAGACTCTCACTACGCCTAACAGATGCCTCTAATGGTTTCCTTTGTACGTGTCCAAGCCATCTTAGTCGAGCTTCTCTCATCTTCTCTGCAATTGGTGCTACTCCTGTCTTATCCCTGATACATTCATTTCTAATTTTATTAAGTCGTGTGTCCACACATCCAGCCAAGCATTCTCATCTCCGCAACTCCTATTTTTTGTTAATGTACACAATTCACTACCCAACACTCTGGACCATAGAGCATCGTGGGTCTAATTGCAGTACGGTAAAACTTGCCCTTAAGTTTTAGTGGTACTTCACAATCACATAAAATCCCTGACGCACCTCCCCACTTCAACCAACCCGCCTGGATTCTATGTGCCACATATTTATCAATACCTCAGTCTTTTTGAACTATCGATCCAAGATATTTAAAACACTCACTACGGGAAATATCTTGATCACCCAACTTAATAAGTCATCCGTCCTTCTTGTACTGCTAAATTTAAGCTCCATACACTCCGTCTTTGCCCTGCTCAACCTAAAACCCTTCTTTTCTAAAGTATCTCGCCAAGATTCAAGTTTTGTGTTTACACCCTCGCGCGTCTCATCAACAAAAATTATTTCATCCGCAAACAATAAACACCAAAGTATTGCTTGTTAGATATGTCTGGTGAGCTCATCTAAGATAAGGGTAAAGAGATAAGGGCTTAAAACTAAACCTTGATGTAAGCCAACAGTGATAGGAAATTCCCGTGTTAATCCTCCAGATGTCCTCACTCTTATTACTGAATTTGTATACATATCTTTGATTATGTCAATATATGATATATTTACTCCTTTCTTTTCTAAGTCTCTCCATAAGATCTCTTTTAGAACTCTATCATAAGCATTCTCAAGATCAATAAAGAACATATGCAAATCTTGTTTTCTTTCTCGATAGCTGTCAATGAGTCTCCTTAAGAGATGTATAACTTCTATGATCGACCACCCTGGCATGAATCCAAATTGATTCTTCAAGATGTTAGTCTCTTGTCTTACTCTTTTTTTCTATTACTCGTTCTCATAGTTTCATTGTATGACTCATCAATTTAATTCCTCTGTAATTAACATAATTTTGTATATCTCCTTTATTTTATACAAAAGTACCAAGATATTTTCTCTCCATTGGCCTGACATCCTCTTTGACGTCAGTATCTTATTGAAAAAACATGTAAGCCACCAAATTCCTTCATTTCTTAAACGTTTCCATACTTCGTATGGATATATCGTCTGACTCAACCGCCTTTATATTCTTCATCTTATTTAGAGCATTCTTTACCTCTGATACTTGAATTTTACGATAAAACGTTATGTTCTCATACTTCTATGATTTACTTAACTGTTTCAAATTCAATTCATTGTCCTTTGTTTCATTATAGAGTTGATAAAAATATCTTTTTCATCGCCCTTTAATGTCCACATCATCCGTCAAAACGGTATCTGTCTCATTTTTTGTGCATTTTACTTGACTTAAATCTCTTGTATTCCTTTATCTAGCTCGAGCAATTTTATATATATCACGCTCTTCATCTTTGGTATCTAGTTACTTATAAAATTCTTCATAAGCTTGACTTCTTACTTTACTTACTGTTTATTTAGCTTCTTTTTTGACGACTTTATACCTAGATAAGTTTTCATCATTTCTTACAAGCGTAGAATGATTTATAGTTAGTCCTCATTTTGTCTTACACTTGCTCTTTCCACCACCAAGATTCTTTATTTGGGGGCGTACGATCTTTTGATACTTTAGGTATGTTCTTTTTACTTATCCTTAAATGTGAAGACATAACTTTCCATGAGACATTAAGATCAACATAAGGGTCATCAACTAGTTGTTATATAACTGCTCTCTTGAAAACAACCTGCTTTTCCATCCTCAAGTTCCACCACCGAATTTTTTGCAATATTTTGGTTCTTGTTTTAAGTTTATTATATTTAATTTGTACATCTAACACCACTAACCTATGTTGTGTTGTCAAACTTTCTACTAGTATGACTTTGCAATCTTTACAAATCATTTATCCATTTTGCGAGTCATAAAATAATCAATTTTTGACTTATTTGGTCCGCTTTTAAACGTAATTAAATGTTTTTCCCTTTTTATGAAAAACGTATTTGATACACTTAGCTCATGTGCTACGACAAAGTTTAAAATGGTTCGTCCTTTTTCATTCCTTTCTCTATATCCATATCCTTCATGAACGGCTGTGTAATCTACATTTTCCTTCCTTATATGTTCATTTAAGTCTCCTCCTATGAAAATTTTCTCTTTTTGTGAGATTTCTCTTACTAAATCATCTAAGTCTTCCCAAAATTGTGCTTTAATAGCTTCACTTAATCCTACTTGTGGCGCGTTGGTACTGATCACATTAATAGTTTCCTTTTCTATGACCAATTTAAGATCTAAAATTCTATCACCTTTTCTAGTTACCCCAACAACTTTATCCTTTCAAGTAGTATCCATAATAATATCTACTCCAGTGTTTGTTTTATTTTTTCCTGTGTACCATAATTAAAAATCTGAATTATCTAAAAATTTAGTTTTCTCACCCACTCATCTAGTCTCTTGCAGATATAAAATATTTATCCTTCTTCTAATCATTATATCCACTACTTCCATCACTTTTTCCGTTAGCGTACCTATATTCCAACTTCCAAATCTAAGTCGATCACAATTCTTACGACATGCATCCCTAGGACGTTTAATATATAAGGATTTTTGCCTATTTAACACTACACCCAAGTGCTCTTGGAGGTGCATCGGTGCTTGGCAAGATGCCGCATTCAGACCATACGACGAAGACTCTTGCATATTTAACACTACACCCAAGTCCTGGAGATGCAGCGGTCGTTTCCAAGACGCCGCATTCGGACCATGCGACACATTCCTTAAGGGGAACAATCTAGCTTTTGCACAATTTCTCAAATGATCCATATTCATAAGGGTGACTAAATTTTTCGCTAGCCGTCTACCTAACACAACCCTCACCATTTTTTATCCGGGCTTGAGACCGACATAGGCTGCTTTAACACGTAAAATTTAATATTACACAACTATTTTCTCCAACAGTTATATATGCTTTCTTTTCGAATTAGCTATTCAAAGGAATATTTGTCTTTTGAAATTCCAATCCCTTAATGACTTCCCCGTTAAAGTCAACATTAAATCAAAACCTAAAATACAATTCTTTATTAAAAAGTCCCACTCTTCTCAAAAAAGAGCTGAAATGAATTAAAACAAAGTCTTTTTTCCTCGTTTTGGGACATCTACGACCCTTCCCTCGACTCCCAGTTGACGAAGCTCAGAGCCCGCCACCGCCATCCATCACCCCATTTGGGCCCAACGAACTTCCTACCCTATTCTTCCCTAATCGTCATTGTACAACCCATATTCGACGAGCAGGGGCCCCACCTTAGCCAGCTCAGCAAATGTCAAAGTCAACCAGTCTAGGCGAGTCAAGATCAAGACGCGAGCCAACAGAAGACCTGGGCGAGCATGGCGAGCTCCCCACGCATACTCGCCCGGTAGGCGATTAAGGCGGGATGCTCGCCCATCCCGTGCGAGTTCCTCAGGAAGTCGCATTGTCGCCAGGGGGGGTATAAGTATGACCCACCCTCTTTGGATTTCCCTATAAATAGGACCCCAGGGGTACGAAGGAGAAGACGGGAGATCCTCGGATAGTTACTCGCGAACCCCAGCCCGCGCACCTCCTTCGTACCTAGCTCGGCCATTCTGGTTGTGAAGGGGCTGCTTCTTCCAAGCAGCTGGGTACGTGGTGGGACCTTCCTGCCGCAACGACCTGGGGTCTTGTTCCTTTAGCTCATCCTTGTTCTCGCTTCTAAGGGCCGTCTGACTTCGCTGTGAGATCAGTAACCTTAGGTCGCATAGTCCGATTCTGAGGTCGGGATTTTCCTGGTTTCAATACTTGGTGCGGTGAGCGTGGATAGTGGCCAAGGAGGGAAGTTTCGTGGTTGAGAAAGATGGTCAATGGTGGCGATCAAGGAGAGTTGGCGGACAACTCGGCGGGTGGCGGGTTTGTGACGGTAGCAGCTTTCGAGGAGTTCGCGGAGAAAATGGAGAGGGCGATACTCGTCGGTTTCGCCAACCCCCCTGAGGTCACGGCGACTTCTCCCCGTCGCCTGACCCCACCGGACGAGTAGGTGCCAGCCCGACGAGCAGGAAAGGAGCCCGCTTGGGCAAGAGAAGAGCAGCTGATCCCATCACGTCAGCACCCTGCGAGCAGCCAAGGCATCAGGTTCCGAGATCTCAAACTCTCGGCGAGGTATGAGAATACTCGCCGAGGGAGCGAGCATGAGTACTCGAGCGAGGAGGATAATCGCCGCCGCCAGGAAGGGAGGAGCCCCTTCTGCGATGAAATCCTCGCGGCCCCCGTCCCCAACAATTTCCGAGAGCCCGCCCTCACCTACTACTCCGGCAGAGATGACCCGGTAAGGCATCTTCAGTGGTTTGAGGACGTGGTCTCGATTCGCAACATGTCCGACGCCTTCAAGTGTCGCTTTTCTCCATCACCTTCAAGGGAAGTGCAAGAGACTGGTTCCACCAACTGCCGGCAGGTTTCATCTGCTGCTTCTCCGACCTTTGTCGGGGTCTCATAGCAAGATTCGCGACATCCAAGAAGAGAAAGAAGGAGGCGACGGCCCTTTCTAAGATCGTGCAGGGGCAGCACGAGAGCTTGGGCCACTACATCGACCGGTTCCAGGAAGAGGTCTTGGAGGTGGAGGAGGTGGATGGGTTTACCTTGATGGTTGCCCTCAAGTTCGGCCTAAAGCAAGGACTTTTCAACATGGAGCTGGGGCATAGGCCGCCGAGGTCGTTCGAGGAAATGGTGGAGAGGGCGAATGTCTTCATTCAGGGGGAGGAGAGGAACAAGGAGTTCCTGGCAAGGCTAGACGGGGATAAGCCACTAGGGGAGAACAGGGGAAGACTGCTGGAAAAGGAGAGGCGTCCAGAGAAGAACGATGACAGAAGGCGGGAGGAGCCGAAGAGGAAGTAAGAGAGGAAGAGAAGAGAGGAGCCCAGGAGGGTGGAGGAGAGGAGACGGGAGAGGCCTCGAAGGCAAGAAGAAAGGAGGCCCGTCGAGGCTCCGAAAGGAAGAAGGGAAGAAAGAAGATTCCAGTATCCGAGAGATCGTCCTCAGTGGAGACGGCCGATCCGCCAGGAGGAGAGGAGGGATAACAACCCGAGAGAGCAGGGAGGAGGAAGAAGGGAGACAATGGCTGTCGCGCGGCAGGCGAACAAGTGTCGGCGAAAGGAGGAGCGCCGGGGAAGACAGTAGGAGGCGGCCATCCCCCTCTACTGCGATATCCATCGAGTAGAGGGGCATGGGACCTTGGCCTGCCCAGAGTTTTGGGAGGCAAGGAGGTGGTTGGAGGCGACAGAGACAGAGAGAGAGCAACCAAGCCAGGAGGCCCCGGTCGGGCAAGTAGCCTTCCAAGCTCCGCAGAGGAGGAGGAATGAGGACAGGGTTAACCAGGGAGGTCGAGGAAATGTTATCCCCGGTCCGAGAGGCGGACACGTCGGGGTGATCAATGGGGGTGCAGGGCTTGGAGCTTCCCGCAAGGGTAGTCTCCACCAGATATACAAGAGGAGCGTCGCCTCGACGTCGCAGACTCCTCCACTGCTGAACGAGATAACCTTCTCGGAGGAGGATATGCTATGGAATGAGAACCCCTTCCACGACGCGTTAGTGATACAAGCGGCCATCGAGGACTTCACCGTCGATCGAATCCTCGCGGACAACGGGAGCTCGGTGAATGTCATCTTCAAGAGGACCTTCGTCGGCCTTCAGGTGGAAGCGTCCAGGGTCCAGGCTGCGGACGGACCTCTCTTTGGCTTCTCGGGAGAGAAGAAAAAGGTAGAAGGGGGAGTGGAGCTGCTGGTCACCCTCGGGGGTACTTCAATCCGGTGCCGATTTGTCATCGTCGACGCACCCAGCGGCTACAACGCCATTTTCGGACGGCCTCTCATTAACTATTTCAAAGCCGTCCCGTCGTCGTAACATCAGTGCCTAAAGTACTGTCGAGTTGATGTCCAAGTCCGAATCAGGGGGGATCCGAAGGCCTCCAGGGAGTGTTACCTGAACGCTGTCAGCACCATCAGCTGGATGGGTGACGCGGAAAGGCTGGAGAGGTTGATGGAGCAGGAGGAGGGCCTGCATGCTGCCGAGGAGCTAGAGGAAGTGGAGGTGATCTCCCCGAGAGGAGGGCCTGAGCTGCTGAAGGTCGGAGAAGCCTTGCCCCTGGAAGGGAAGGCGGAGATAGCTGCTTGCCTGCAGGAGAATGCTGACATCTTCGCGTGGAGTGCCGCCGAGATGCCAGGGATTGATGCCGATGTTGCCTGTCATCACCTCAACCTGGACCCCGCGGTAGCTCCGGTCCGCCAAAGGCAGAGGAAGAGCGCCACCGCGCTGGCCGAGCCAATCCGGGAGGAAGTGAGGAAGCTGCTTGAGGCGGGGTTTGTCTCGGAGATCCAGTATCCAGGCTGGGTCTCCAATGTTGTAATGGTAAAGAAGTTCGGAGGGGGCTGGAGGCTATGTATCGATTTTTCTATGTTGAATAAAGCTTGCCCGAAGGATTGTTACCCCTTGCCTCAAATCGACGCGCTGGTTGATTCCGCCGTCGGATTTCCCGTGATGAGTTTCCTTGATGCTTTTTCAGGATACCACCAGATCCGGATGCATCCCCCCGATTGCCGCGACGTTTCCTTCATAACCGATGACGGGTGTTATAGCTACAAGATGATGCCCTTCGGGCTCAAAAACGCCGGCGCCACTTATCAAAGAATGATGGACCAGGTGTTCAAAGAGCAAAAGGGGCGGAATTTGGAGGTTTATGTGGACGACCTTCTCGTCAAAAGCAAGAGCATCACAGAGCACGTAGCGGATCTGGCGGAGACCTTCGCCACCCTGAGGAAGTACAAGATGCGGCTTAACCCAGCCAAGTGTGTCTTCGGCGCGGGAAGGGGAAAGTTCCTGTGTCACCTCCTTACTCCCCGGGGGGGTGGAGCCTAACCCCGACAAGGTGAAAGCCATCATGGAGATGGCCTCCCCAAGAGATTCCAAGGTGGTCCAGAGGCTGACTGGAAGGCTGGCAGGCCTTAGCCGTTTTCTTTCCAAGGCCGGAGATAAATGCTCCCCGTTCTTCAAGGCCCTTCGGGGTAATCAGAAATTCGAGTAGACCACGGAGTGCGAGGAGGCTTTCGAAAAGCTTAAGCAACAGCTGACCCGAGCCCCTCTCCTCCAAGGTCCGCAGGGAGGCGAGGATCTTTTACTTTATCTGGGAGTAGGAGCTGAGGCGGTTAGTTCGGTGTTGGTTCGAGAAGAAGGAAGGAGGCATCTCCCCATCTATTACGTGAGCCGGGTGTTGCGGCAAGCAGAGACGAGGTATACTATCCTAGAGAAGCTAGTTTTCGCTTTGGTAGTTTCGGCTCGGCGGCTCCGCCCATACTTTCAGGCTCATTCCATCAAGGTGGTCTCCGATCATCCCCTAAGGAGTATCTTGGATGGGGTGGAGCATTCTGGCAGGTTGGCCAAGTGGGCGGTGGAGCTAAAGCGAGTTCGACATCTCTTACTCCCCAAGGGTAGCAATCAAGGCCCAGGCGGTAGCAGACTTCCTGGCCGACTTCTCGGCCGAGGTGGAGGTAGACGTGGGCGCTTCCCGCCCGGTCTTTTGGAAGATGTTTGTGGCCGGGCTTCCGGCAGATATTCTGTGGGAGCCGGAGTCGTGTTGGTTAGCCCCCAGGGAACCAGGATCGAACAGGCCGTCGAGATCCTCTTCCCAGTTACGAATAATCAGGCGGAGTACGAAGCCATGGTGGCCGGCTTACGTCTCGCCAAGGAGATGTCAATCAAGGACATCCGAGCTTTCACCGATTCGATGGTAGTCGCTTCCCAGATTCGGAGAGAGTTCGAGGTCTACGACCCCATCCTGCAACAATACCTGGTCAAGGTTAAGGGTCTGATCGGGGGGTTCCAGTCTTTCTTCGTCGAGCATGTGCCCCGAGAAGACAATGCCGAAGCTGACTATCTTGCCAAGTACGGTCCCCGGGCTGGGGGAACGGTCGCCGAGCTGTTTTGACCATCCATCGAGGAAGGAGAAATGATGGAGATCGAGCAGCGGCCCTCGTGGAAGGATCCGTTCGTTGCGTTCTTAACGACGGGTCAACTGCCCTCGGATGGGCAGGACCGAAGGAAATTCCGATACAAGGCCGCGTACTACCTTCTACAAGACGCCGAGCTTTATCGCAAGACCATCTCGGGCCCCCTAGCCAGATGCTTGTCGGAAATCGAGGTCCCCCGAGTTCTCGAGGAGATCCACTCAGGGGAGTGCGGCAGCCACTCCGGGACTCGTACTCTGGAGCAGAGAATCCTGAGACACGGCTACTTCTGGCCCACCATCCGAAAGGATGCGGAGGCCTTCTCCAAAAAGTGCTCCCAGTGTCAGCTCTTCGCGCCCCTCCAGCTTCAACAAGCTCAACACCTCCGCTCGATCACCACTCCGTGGCCCTTCACCATCTGGGGGATGGACCTGATCGACCCGTTCCCTCAAGCTAGTGGACAGAGGAAGTTCATACTGGTGATGATCGACTACTTCTCCAAGTGGATCGAGGCCAGAGCCTTGGCCAAGACCACCTCCCAGATCGTCAAAAACTTTATCTGGGGGGAAATTGCGTGCAGGTTTGGGATCCCGCTGGCCATCGTCACCGACAATGGGCCGCAATTCGCCAGCTTGGAGCTGGAGGATTTCTGCAAGCAGTTAGGTACAGACCTTCGGTTCGCTTCAGTACACCATCCTCGGAGCAACGGGCAAGTAGAGGCTGCCAACAAGCTCATCGTCAACCTGCTGAAGAAAAAGGTCACCAATCTCAAAGGAAACTGGGCCGAGCAGCTCCCCTCGGTCCTGTGGGCTCTGCGAACAACCCCAAACTCGGCCACGGGGGAAACGCCTTTCAAGTTATCCCACGGGTCTGAGGCACTCATCCCGGTGGAGTTCGAGGTGCGGAGCCCCAGAGTAGTTGCAGCAGAAGATGGCAGCGAAGAGTGGCGTCTGGAGAACGAAGACGCCCAGAGGCTCTCTCTAGACTACGTTGAGGAGCTTCGGGACTTGGCCTCTGTACGCCAAGAGGAGATCAAGAGGCGCATGGCGAAGCACTTTGACAAAAACGTCCGCCTCAAGCATTTCCTCGCGGGAGATCTGGTCATGAAGAAAGTGGATGCTGCGGGACGGGGGTCCACCGTCGGCAAGCTGCACCCCAACTGGGAAGGGCCCTTTATTGTCCAAGAGGCCTTGACCACAGGGGGCTACTACCTGCAAGATCAAGCTGGAGAGCAGCTGAATGAGACCTGGAGTGGGGACGACCTGAAAAGGTTCTAACCCTAGTGGAGACACTTGTAATTACTTTGTAAGAATGTTTTTTGATGTACAGTGACGACTGGATTGTTCTCCCCTTTTGTGCCAATGTTTTGTGCTGTATACATCGAGGCTTCTGGGTGCTTCCAGGATCAGCCCCGTGATCGGCTACGGGAAGCAGTGGTCGGTTTGTTCCTCGTAAATTACACAGGATTGAGGATAGGACGATGCTTCGGGACTTTAAGCGTTCTTGTAAGACCGAGGCTCTGCATTGTCGGCCGAGATCAGCTCCCCCCTTGCATGTCGGCCTATGTCTCCCCGAGCGCATCTCTCCTCTGACTGGAGGAATTACCAGGAACAAACTTGTACCCAAGCCTCTCGGACTTGATAAGAGGCCGACCTCGTCGGGCAACCGTGAGAGGATTCCAAGTTATCAACAAAGAAGGATAACCTGCCGAACAAGGGACAGGGACGAGCCCAGCAGAGTGTGTTTGTTCCGAGTGCGTCCGAAAAGGACCCTCGATGAACAACACCCTCCGCCCATGCGCTGGCGCTCCGGCCATTGAGCGCGGTCGGGAGCGATCTCCGCTATCAGATCGGGATACGTGCCTTCAACCCGTTCCTCCTAAATAGCCCAGTACGGATGATAGGACGATGCTTCGGGATTTTAAGCACTCTTGTAAGACCGAGCCACTGCATTGTCGGTCGAGACCAGCTCCCCCCTTGCATGTCGGCCTATGTCTCCCCGAGTGCATCTCTCTTTCGACTGGAGAAATTATTAGGAACGGGTCTGGACGCCGACTTCCTGATTTGGCAGGTTTGAGAGCGTCTCTCCGAAGAGAAAGATCATCTTCTTGCCAAGATATCTAGGTGTTTAATCCTCGACATCCCTCCAGTAACAGGATCTCCTCGATTGAAATCAAGACTTCGAGTGACAGAAATGTCGTAAGACCGGTTACCCACGAGCTCCTCGATTGAAATCAAGACTTCGAGTGGCAGAGATGTCGTAAGACCGGTTACCCACGAGCTCCTCTCCTTGGGGATCGGCCGATCTCCTCGATTGAAATCAAGACTTCGAGTGGAAGAAATGTTGTAAGACCGATTACCCACGAGCTCCTCTCCTTGGGGATCGGCCGATCTCCTCGATTGAAATCAAGACTTCGAGTGACAGAGATGTCGTAAGACCGGTTACCCACGAACTCCTCTCCTTGGGGATCGGCCGATCTCCTCGATTGAAATCAAGACTTTGAGTGACAGAGATGTCGTAAGACCGGTTACCCACGAGCTCCTCTCCTTGGGGATCGGCCGATCTCCTCGATTGAAATCAAGACTTCGAGTGGCAGAGATGTCGTAAGACCGGTTACCCACGAGCTCCTCTCCTTGGGGATCGGCCGATCTCCTCGTTTGAAATCAAGACTTCGAGTGGCAGAGATGTCGTAAGACCGGTTACCCACGAGCTCCTCTCCTTGGGGATCGACCGATCTCCTCGATTGAAATCAAGACTTCGAGTGGCAGAGATGTCGTAAGACCGGTTACCCATGAGCTCCTCTCCTTGGGGATCGGCCGATCTCCTCGATTGAAATCAAGACTTCGAGTGACAGAGATGTCGTAAGACCGGTTACCCACGAGCTCCTCGCCTTGGAAATCGGCCGATCTCCTCGATTGAAATCAAGACTTCGAGTGGCAGAAATGTCGTAAGACCGGTTACCCACGAGCTCCTCTCCTTGGGGATCGGCCGATCTCCTCGACTGAAATCAAAGCCTGGAGCGGCAGGGTAAACGTAAGTCCATGTCTCCGCATGAGCTCCTCTCCCGCAGACCGACTACTTGCCTCCGGGAGACGATTACTCGCCGCCCGCAAAGCTCAGATCATGTCTTGACAGAGACGAGCATGCCTAAAGTGCGGGGCGAGTATACCTCGGGCGAGCAGGCGAGTACTTCAGGCGAGCCAGCGAGCATGCCTTATGCGAATAGGCGAGCACGCCTTGGGAACGAAGACGAGTTAAACGAGTATACGTCGCGAGCGCTCCTCACCGAGCCTACGAGCCTAGCGAACGACATCAACCATTATGCGAGTAAAGAGTTGCAAATGAACTTGTATAAATGTCAAAAGCTTTACAAATTACAAGTCATAAATTACACCCGCTGACAAATCGGCGAGCAGCTAGGACTCATCGTCACCCGTATCTGGCCGATATTCCTCATCTCCTATATCGGCGTCTTCTTCTTCCTCGCCGTCGTCTCCGCTCTCTCCGCTGCCGCTGCCACTGCCGGTGCTGCTGGAGTCGCTGGAGCCTGACGACGGAGAGGGAACACGATCTAGCGAGATCATCCCCTCAGCAAGCAACTCAGGGATAAGCTCGTCAACGGTGAGCTGCTTATCCCTTTCGACGAGTTGTCCATTAATCCTCAGCCGCGCGAGTATGATGTTCCCAGCCGCCCGCGCTATCTTGCGGCGGACGGACGACCTCTCCTCCCATAGAACTCGGGACCGCTTGACGGCCCACTGAGGATCTTCCTCCGGCCGCTGCACCTCCGGCAACGAGGCAGAGTTCGCGCGTGCTTCAGCAGCGACTAGCCGAGTCTCCATCTCGGCTGCGCGAACTTGGGACGTCTCCAGCTCGGCTTGGGAGGCGGCGAACTTCTCCTCGCATCCGGACAGTTTCTTCGCAGCCTCGACCTCGGCAACCTGCGATACGTCGAACATCAGTACATATCCAAACAGAACAGAACAAATATCGCCGCAAGTAGGCGACTTACCTCAAAGTCCTTCCAGCGGACCGATTGCATGCCGAGATCAATGACCTTCTTGGAGACGACTCTCAGAGCCTCCGTCATCTCCAGTAACTTCCTCGCCGTGAAATGTCCCAACTCGGCAGCTCGCGCAAGCGAGCAGGCGGACTGATGTGCGAGCTCTGGCGGGGCGAGCTCCAACATCGACTCCGCGTCGACCCGCCCGTACAAGGCATGGAGGACGGCGAAGGCCTCCTCCTTGTCCTCCCAGTCCGTCGACCAGGATGGGAGGTTGGTGCTCAACGACACCACGTGCTCCTCCGCCGACCAGGTCACCAGCGGGCGACCATACACATCCACCACCCCTCGCCCGAGATTGTAGTTGGGGTGGAAGCGAGGTGCCCGAGCATCTGGCGGCGACTCTTGGTCGTCAGGCTGGGGCGACGACACTTTCGCCTTCTTGCTCGCAGGCCCCGGCGACCTGGCCTTCGCCTTCCCCTTGGCGATTTTCTTCTTCTCCCCGACATCGGGCGGAGGGAGGGCTTCAGAGAGAGGGGTGGCGACTTCCTTCGCCGGAGGGAGCGGCTTCTCCGGGAGCTCGTTGGTCACTGCAAAAATAAGGCGATATGATTAATGCGAGTTTCAGCAAAACAGGAACGAGCAGGCGAGCACACAACATCCCGCTCAAGCCTTACCCTCGTTGGGATGAATCGCCTCCAGCACATCGACGTTGAGCCGCCAGTAAATATCGTCGAACCGGCGACCTCGGAAGGATTCGAACAGCTGCTCGCGAATGCCTTCCAAGATCGGCGGGAGAAAGGCGACGTCGACGGGTTGGTGCGGCCTTCCCAGGAGACCCTCGAAGTCGCCATGCACGATCACTAGTAGCTCGCTCCAGCGATGGACTTTCTTCGCAGTCCCCACTAGAGTGCAGACATGGCTGCTGAAGAAGACGACCCCCTCCGAAGTCGTGGCGATAGCGAATACTCGGCGAAACACAGAGAGGTCAAAGGTGATCCTCTCCTCCCGAAAGTAGCAGAGGAACCCCATGATGATCGCCATCCCATTGGGGTTGATCTGCGCGGGAACGATCCCGAAATATCGCAGAATCTCGCAGAACTCCGGCCAGAAGGGAAGTTGCAGGCCAACATCAAAATGGCGCAGCGACAACACTAGCCCGCCCTCAACATAGGTGTTGAGTCGCTCACTGCGAGCAGGAAGCCTCGCCGAGTATCCCTCCGGCAGTAGACGCTCCCTGAAACTCTCTAGATCCTTGTCCGAAGTTATCGATTTCTTAAAAGCCGCATCGGCGAAATTGATGGCGTGGGCTTGTCGGCGAGCATTAGCGTCGTCGCCAACCATTTCTGCGAGCTGAGTGTGGGAAAAGGGATGAATGAAGAGGAGAGTAAGGCGAAGCGAGCCGGAAAGATACTCGCCAGACAGATCGAGAAATTCACAGCAGTGTACTTATGTTCTACCTACCCCCCATATTTATAGGCCAGGGCAAAACGGACGGGGGTGGGTGGGTTTATTTCAGCGAGCATCGATCGACGTCGCGCGAGGGAATGGGGCAGCACACCTGCGACTTCAGACTTACCTCGCGCGACGCAGTGGCACTGCGGCGCTCGCCAAGACCTGCACAAGTAAACTCGGGATACCATGAAAGATAAAGTCGCAGCAAAACGAATAGCGAGATGCATAGTCGCTCGTCTTTATTTAAATAATAAAATGTTCGTTACAATATCGCCAAATGGCGAGTACAGCTTCAACAAAAAGCAAATCTACGCCCTAAGAGGCCGCTCCGGAGGATGAGGATGTCGCCCGGCCCAGCCCATCTCGCGCGCCCGCCGGTAGTGCTCCGTCTCCAGCGCCATTGCGTCATCGCCATGCCGCAGCTGCTCCTCCATTCTTTCCAGTCGCCCCGTGGAACCCATACTCGCCCGAATGCCGGCCAACTCGTCCAGGACGAGCTGAAGGCGGTGGTTGTTTAACGCCAGCTGACGATCATTCTCCTTCACCATGTGAAAGAGAGTCTCGAAGCTCTCCAAGGTGGTCTGGATCTCCTCTACCCTCGCCATGCGCACCTCCAGGGCAGATATTTGGCGATGAGGCTCGCAGATGGCGAGCTGGTCGAACTTACTCTCCAACTCCATGTAGGCGCGGGCTGCAGCGTGACGATACTCGCTCCCCGACAATCCGATGGCGTCGATGAAGGCCGACCCAGGAGTCGCCGGGCGATCTGTCATTTCAGGAAGATAAGTCGCAATCAGAAATCGGCACCCAAACGAGATCGAAAGTAGCAAGCGATAAAAGGCTCACCGCGGCGAGGAGACCGAGACCGGCGCGGTGGAGAAACGCGACCGGAGGTATCTCGCCTACCCGACGATGAGCCTCCAGGGTGGTCGGCTGGTCTGCCCTGGCCGCGACCTCCCTGCCCGCGTCCTCCATGGTCGGAGTCCCCAACCCGCGGCGGGAAATAGCTCGGCCGCGGCCTATCTGGTTTCTTCGGCGGGGGCGGAGCCTGCGACGAGCTCGCCGGCTGCTGCGAAGTCTTCAACGGGGGAGGCAGGGGATGTCGCTACAAGTCCACCTTCTGCTGGGCGGACAAGGGAGGCGGCGGCGGCAAAACGGTGCCCCTCGCCTGTTCAGAAGCCGCGTCCAGAGGCGGCGGAGGCGGTAAGGGATTACTCGCCGCTGGCAACGACGAATCCGACACGGAGGAGGCCGGGAGATCCTTGCTCGCCGGGAGATCTTTATCCGCCGGAAGAGCCTTGCTTGCCGGAGGGGTTCCTTTCACCGAAGAGGTCCCCGTCATCTTCTTCGCAGCGATATTGATCCGGACCGTATGCGCGGTCCGGAGGGGTTTACCAGCGGCAAGGGCGAGCAGCGGTGCGGAGCTCAGGGGGGCGACGTCCAGTGGCGCGTCAGCGTCGCCCGAAGGGGAGTCTGTACAAGAAAGCCGGATCAGCGAAAAGCATGGCGATTAACGATTGGAAAGGGGGGTCGGAGCTGCGACCTGTTACGGTGACGACTTTGACTTGTGATGTCGTCGACTCCTTGGCGACTTCGGGATTCTTGTCTAAGCCGAGGGCGGCCAAGTCTGGAACATCGCCCAGACCAAGGTCGTTGAGGAGCTTTTGGGTACTGGCGGAGGGTGCGGGTTCGGTAGTCACCGCCGCGACTGACCTAGATGACAAAGGCGAGTTGACTGCTGAGGAGGCAGGTTGCTTGGACTTCTTGAATTTCTTCTTCTTCAGCGGTGGCAAATCAGCCGCGGCATCTCCCTCGCGCGGTCTTTTCGGCCTGGCGATGCCGAGGAGGCCAGACAGAGCGGCGAGGCTGTCTTCGAGAAGCTTCGCGTTGGCATCCGACATGGTGGGCGAGTTTTGGGGATCCGTCCCAGCAACCAGACCCCCCTATTTATAGACTTCGTCGAGCAGTAGACAGAGCGAGCAAGCAGATACTCGGCATAACAGCTCGTCGAATAAGTGTTGGATGTTTCTTTCCAAGCTCCTGCGTCGCTCAAAAAGAGCGGGGATTGTGTACAACCCATATTCGACGAGGAGGGGCCCCACCTTAGCCAGCTCAGCAAATGTCAAAGTCAACCAGTCCAGGCGAGTCAAGATCAAGACGCGAGCCAGCAGAAGACCTGGGCGAGCATGACGAGCTCCCCACGCATACTCGTCCGGTAGGGGACTAAGGCGGGATACTCGCCCATCCCGTGCGAGTTCCTCAGGAAGTCGTATTGTCGTCAGGGGGGGTATAAGTATGACCCCCCCTCTTTGGATTTCCCTATAAATAGGACCCCAGGGGTACGAAGGAGAAAACGGGAGATCCTCGGATAGTTACTCGCGAACCCCAGCTCGCGCACCTCCTTCGTACCTAGCTCGGCCATTCTGGTTGTGAAGGGGCTGCTTCTTCCAAGCAGCCGGGTACGTGGTGGGACTTTCCTGCCGCAGCGACCTGGGGTCTTGTTCCTTTAGCTCATCCTTGTTCTCGCTTCTAAGGGCCGTCTGACTTCGCTGTGAGATCAGTAACCTTAGGTCGCATAGTCCGATTCTGATGTCGGGATTTTCATGGTTTCAACAGTCATCACCCTCCTTTGTTAGTCATCACCCTCCTTTGTTAGTTTTGAAGTCGGCAGAAGCCGGAGCCATTGTATCCTATACCTCAAGTCCTTCCTCGACTTCCATTCTCCTTCTTGACGTCGTCTGGCCTTCTCTTGCTCAACTTCCACACCATCGGAGCCCCACTTGAGCCCTTTCCATACACCTCCATCATCCTTAATCGAGAACCAAGTCGTATTCTCAATATAGATTGGATTCAAACCAACATATGAGACCTGAAGGTATCACTTGTATAACTTTCTCGCTCCTTTCTTGTTAAGATATTATTATGCTATGTTTAATTGATCATTATAATTTCAGAGGTTGCCCTAAATTATTGTTATGCCTTCTGTATTTATTTTTCAGATTTTTTGTGTTCTCCATTGTTCTATTTTCATGTATGTGGAGTGTTAATTCATGTTTATTCTTCGTTGGAATATTAGGCCCATGCACGATTCTTCAATCACTAGATTAATTACCTTCTTTTATTGTTTAATGAGTCAACACGAGCATCACTTAATTTAATCAACATCACAAATTTATTTAATATAGACATTTTAGATCTTGGCTTTACATCAATTAGTCTCCAATTTACGGTCACAACTCAACAAGGGAGTAGGAGAGGAAACAAAGTTTGCTTGATCAAACCCAAGGATTATGCCTCTGACTAACCTATAGTAAAAAATATGCGACCTAGATAATCAGATCATAAGGAATACACCATCACAACTCCTTGAATCATAAAATGAAATGCACGAAACAAGTGTACGGAGTAATTGCGCGAAGCGAAAAAAATGTTTAGCATAAATACAATAAAAGAAATTGCATGCGTAAAGTAAATTTTGATGCTCTGAGCGTCTGTCTTCATCAATACTTTTTTAAAATCTTCCTATGTCATTCCTGGTTTTTTCTATTTGCAAATAGACAAAGCATAATTGTGTTACTCATATAAGGTGAAAGGTTACTAGACTGATCCGTTATGTTAATGGTGTTTGTTGATTGCCCAAAAATTGCTTGCGTCTAGTTATCCAACCCAATGAATCTTCCTTTACATCATAGGTTAAGCACTCCAATTTAACATAGAGGGGAACAACATTAGCTTCATGTCATGCATCGGTCGGGGTCATAGTGCGTATGGGTGGCGGAGGTCCCCGACTGCTACTGATTTGTTCGTGTGTTGGAACAATGATGACTTGGATAGTTGGTGTGAGGCTCTATCAATCTTAATGGAGAGTGCGCCTAAGGCGGTCCGATGGCATGCTTCAATCTCTTAATGTCAAATTTCCGCAGTGGTTTGAGCCATCATAAGCATTTTCATCATGTCTATGAATTGTTCTATTTGATTGTTGGAGTTGTCCATGATGTTGAGAGATGACAAGAGTTGTCATTTCCCAAGTAGTGGGATGACTCAACTCGCCAGAAGAGAAACTCAACGGTTTATTTGTGGTCCCATGCAATATGCGACGGTTCCCTATGATGATTTACAATAAAATCATTTTTAATAGAAGTATTTATTTAACTATTTCCAAAAATAATTAATTAAAATGTAGTTTACCCTCTTTTTTACATTTGAATGGATTTATTAATCAATTGATTAAATTATCGATCATCCGACTAACACAAGGCTTGAAAATAAGAAAAGTGCTCGACTTGAAGGAAACAAAGGGAATGACATTTTGCTCGAGGCTTGAGGTCGATGAATACTAGTAGCAGGCATGCGGCTCGATGGGAAAAGGTTGAGACCTGATGATTGCACTGAACGACGCTGGTTTCGACGGAAGCCTCATGATGATGATTTAGAAGATTGGCGCGAAGAACAGATCTCTCGAGCTGCTCGGGGTTGCGACTATTTGTCTTATGCAGTAAGGGTTACAAGATATCTTCTTCGAAGGGGAGTTCGCTAGACTAAGAGTGGATCCCGCTAACTTGAACGACGACATCCGATTGAGAGCTGAAGGTGTGGATTGGGAGGTGCGCCTCTTTGACATGACTTGTTGAATGTCAAAGAGGTGGAATATGGGTAGGGTCGTAAAGTTGGGAAAAGGAAGAGAAAGAAAAAAATATGGTGGACTGCTAGCGTGTAGGGGTCGTCGAGTTGTCTGGAGCCTTCCGATCATGTTGGTGACGATGTTGGAGAGTGCGGAAGCAACTAGGAAGATGCACTGGAGCGGTGTGAGCACAGTTGTGGGGGTTTTGCTCTAAATCTGTACTCATGCACCGTGATGTGGGAAAGGATTCATCAAAGGGATGTTGCAATCAGAAAGCTTTTTAGGACAAGGTTGTCAGTAATTTGGCGTAGCAGTGGGGCATATGGATTCGAGGAAGAAGAGCTCTAATAACAGTTTGTTACGGGCTAGGCCATAATGTGTCGCAAGCTTCTTCAGAGGTGGAGATCACAATGGTAGAGATTCTACAAAACTAGAACCGTCGCTGCTTAGGTGGTTTGTACTCGGTAGGAGAGAGTTAGCACAATATCTCTGTAGGGACAAAGAGAGACTTCAAATCACTTAACCCCTTCTAACATCTCATGCCTTTGAATAGCCATACATGACACTAGATCAACAACTGTTAATGACTAAACTAACAACAACCTATTAATGACCATAAAAACTACCCTCATTATTATCAAATAACTAACACAATAATAAAATGACTCAAAAGATATCCAGGCGCGATGGCGCGCTACAGAATGAGAATAATTAATATTTCTTATTTGATTTTAATTAAAATAAAAATTAAATTTATATGAAACAGTTATTCAAAATCATACGGTTAGTGTCCATTTAGGTTTCAGTTCATTAAGGATGATTGCTATCTGTAATTATTACCTTAATCTACTGAAACTCTATTTTCTATTTTGTCGGCATATGCACTCTTCTTCTAACTCTGTTCGTTTGTGTCCCTGGTACTCTGTATTATTCATGATTGATAGTCATCATACTTGATTTTTTCATGGGTTTGCCCAACCAGCAGTATAAATCTTATCATTTTTGTTCGGTGCTGAGATTCATTATCTGCATGGCAGGGGACTTTATCGGGTACATCAGTTTAGCAAGGTTGAAATGTTCGTATTTTGTCGACCGGAGGAGAGTGACTTGTATCATGAAGAACTTGTTGGTATCGAAGAAGAGCTCTTTACATCCCTTGGACTTCATTTCAAGTAGGAAAATAATTCCGAAATCCTACATGATGAATTATGCTACCTTACCATTTCAATGCTAACATTATTTATGGCAAAAAATACTGACACTGCTTTTGTAAAGGACACTGGACATGGCAACAGGTGACCTGGGTGCACCAGCCTATCGAAAATTTGATGTGGAGGCATGGATGCCAGGTTTGGGAAGATATGGAGAGGTATGTGAGAATAATACCATTTATATGTTTTCGTTTTACTTTATTTTCGACCTAAAGTTATGATCTTTCGTTGATGTAATACTCAGATAATTAATCCTCGATGAGTCTGGAGAACTCACTTATTTATTACTAGAAATTTAGTGGACTCAAAACCAAAGTCTATTTTCCTAGATGTGAGCATCTTCTTTAGATTCAGTTTTCATTCCTCTTTTGATTTTAAAACTCAAATTGGCAATGTTCCCCCTTGAGTTTACGGGGGAATGCTAACATATCTAAGACACCATCAACGAGAGCTATCATGTTTACTTTGAAAAGATCTCTCACTGGCTTCAATCTCATTTATGTGATTTCGGTTTCTCTTAGGTTGCCAAACATACTTTAAATTTACAAAATCTCTCTCAGAGTGGTGGACTTGCTCTCATATTGTATGGTCTTTCGCTCATGATGTAACTTCACTCTCGTGTTACGTAACCTTTCTCTCAGGCTACTGGATCCCACACTCATATGACTGAATCTTTTTGATGTGGGGTAGGTTACAAGGGTGCACTAAACCTAGACTTCTAGGGATGGAATGCAAATGTGACACACTAACTCAAAACTAAGTGCAATGTGTTGGAAGAGCTCAAAAACTTATATGTATTGCTTGCGTGTCTAAATACAAGGAGAGAATACAAATATATAGGAAGGAGAAGAGAGAAGATAATCCTATACAAGATGTGGGACTAAAAGAGGAGAGAAGATAAAACAATAAATGGGCCCAATAATGGGCCCTTTACATGGGCTATTTTAACACTCCCCCGCAAGCTGGAGCATACAAATCGTATGCGCCAAGCTTGGACAAGCATTGATAGAAGAGTGTCTTGGAAAGAGCCTTCGTGAAAACATCCGCAACTTGTTCTGATCCTGGGACATGCCTTAGGTCAACCTTCTTCATTTGAACCTTTTCCCGGATGAAGTGACAATCGACCTCAATATGCTTCGTTCTTTCGTGAAAGACCGGGTTCTTTGCGATGTGTATGACGGCTTGACTGTCACAAAGGAGAAGAGCCGCTGATGGTAATTTTACACCCAGATCAGTTAGAAGACTCTCAAGCCATGTCAATTCTGATACAACTGATGTCATTGCCCGGTACTCTGCCTCGGCTGAAGATCGAGCAACGACCGCTTGTTTCTTACTTCGCCAAGTAACAAGATGTCCTCCAAGGTAAGTGCAAAAATCACTCGTAGATCGCCGATCATCGAGAGAGCCAGCGTAATCAGCATCTTAATATGCCACCAGTGTTGGAGCAGAAGAGGAGGTCCTGTAGACAAGTCCCTGGCCAGGAGCGGTTTTCAGATACCTGAGAATTCGTTCTACTGCTTGAAGATGAGATTTTCGAGGAGAGTGCATGTATCTACTGACAAGACCAACAGCAAAGGAAATATCCGGTCTGGTAACTGTGAGATATATCAGTTTTCCAACAAGGCGTCGATAATATTCAGGATTCTGGAGAAGGAGATCGGAGTCAGATGCCTGGGCACACAGTTTGTGGTTCACATCCATAGGAGTATCACTTGGCTTGCAGCCGGACTGACCCGCATCATGAAGAAGGTCAATACAATATTTCCGTTGAGAGAGAGTGAGCCCATCCGGCCTTCTGGCAATCTCAAGACCCAGAAAATAGTGAAGAGGTCCCAAATTCTTTGTCTGAAAGACTGAGTTTAGATGGATTTTGACGGTCTGTATCCCTTGAGTCATCTCCAGTAATGATAATATCGTCGACATATACTAACAGAATAACCGTTCCTGTTGGTTGGTGACGAGTAAAGAGCGAGAAGTCGGCCGAGCTCCGAGTGAAGCCAATCTCGCGGAGGACCTTGCTGAATTTTTCAAACCATGCCCGTGGAGATTGTTTGAGACCATATAGAGCCTTTTTAAGAAGGCAGACCTGAGACTCCCCCGTGGTCTCAAACCCGGGTGGTTGTTGCATGTAGACAGTTTCCTGGAGATCCCCATTCAGGAAAGCATTCTTGATATCTAGCTGAAAGAGAGGCCACCGGCGATGGACAACAACAGAGATGAGGACGCGAACACTATTAAGTTTCGCTACCGGAGAAAACGTTTCCTCATAATCTAGCCCCTCCTGTTGAGTGAAACCTCTAGCCACAAGACGGGCCTTTAGACGGTCAATTGTCCCATCTGCAGCATGTTTGATGACAAAGATCCACTTGCACCCAGCTGGTTTTTGGCCCGGTGGAAGGGGAACAACAGACCAAGTCTTGTTAGACCAGAGAGCAGACATTTCTTCCTCCATGGCCGCTCGCCATCCTGGATGTTGAAGCGCCTCCTTCACAGAATTAGGAATAGCAACCGAAGAGAGAGAAGTAGCCGAAGTGTGTAAATGGGGAGAGAGAGGCGATGAAGAGAGACGTAGTTTGCCAGCCGATGAGCAGTGGAAGGCAATACCTGATCATTTGGACGCGGAGTATCCATGGTAGAAACCGACGGCAGAGGGGCAACGGACGTGGTAGAGCGACGAGTGTAGACGCGGATAACTGGTGGTTTGGAGGGAACGACAGTCGGTTCAGAGGGAACGATAGTCGGAGGAGTAGTGGCGGGAATGACGGGGCGTGGGATGGATGGAGGAGAAGGTGTGGGTTGTAGATGGTCGGGTGAGGGAGCAGGAAAGAATGGTTGATCCTCGCGGAAAGTGACATCAGCAGAAACGGAGAGCTTGCGTGTAGTAGGAGAATAACATACATACCCCTTTTGGGTACGTGAATAGCCAACAAAAATATGCTTGGCCGCTCGAGGATCCAACTTATCCGAGGAAGGCCCCAAACGGTGGACGTAGCAGAGGCTACCGAATACACGAGGTGGGAGAGGAAAGGCCGGAGTGGAGGGAAAGAGTATGCTAAACGGAGTAGCATAGTTGAGAAAAGAGGAAGGGAGACGGTTAATGAGAAAGCAGGCGGTTGAGACCGCAAAGTTCCAATATGGTTTAGGGACATGCATTTGAAGCATGAGGGAACGAGCAACATCGAGTAAGTGACGATTCTTGCGTTCGGCAACACCGTTTTGTTGCGGCGTGTAAGCGCATGATGTTTGATGTAGAATGCCGAACTCAGAACATAAAGCAGCAAATTCGTGACTAGTGTATTCACGAGCATTGTCAGTTCGTAGAACTTTGATGGTTGTGTGGAATTGTGTACGGGTTTTGAGGACAAATGCCCGAAAGACACGGGGAAGCTCGGAGCGTTCACGAAGTAAGTAGAGCCAGGTAGTGCGAGAGTGATCATCAATAAATGTTATAAAGTACCGGAAACCGGAAATACTAGTAATTTTAAAAGGTCCCCAAATATCCGAATGCACTAAATCAAAAGGAGCAGCGCTCCGAGTACAATGCGAAGAAAAAGATGAACGAGTCTGCTTGCCAAGGATACATGAGTCACACTGAAAGTGGGTAAAAGAAACATCCGGGAGAGCTCGCTGGAGGACCGGTAGAGGAGCATGCCCAAGTTGACGATGCCAATCAGTGGAGGAGATGGATGAGAGGATGGTGGGAGAATCGTCGAGAAGGTAGAGCCCATTCCGCAGTCGGCCTTTACCAATGGTAGTCCGCGTCCGCCGATCCTGTATAACAAAAGAAGAGGAAGTGAATATAACAGAACAATCCAGATCATTAGTAAGTCGTCCAACAGAAAGTAAATTGAACGGGGAACTCGGGACGTGAAGAGCCGAGCGAAGGGAGATGGTGGAGGTGAGAGGAAGATTTGCCGAGCCGGAGTCGGGGACAGTGGCCCCATTGGCCACAGTAATAGACTGTGGATAAGAGGAATTCAGGTACTGGGCGGGTTGATGTGGAGTAATGTGATGAGTAGCGCCAGAGTCCACAATCCAGCCCAAGCCGGTGGAGAGACAAGCGGTATAGTGTTAGAGGCAGAGGCAATGGAAGCAGATGGTGGGTGGAGCAATCCCTGGAGATGCTGGAGCTGAAGACGGACACTCTCAAGATCAGGAGGACCAGCATCGGTAGCAACAGAAGCCGTCGGGCGAGGAGGATAGCCAACTTTCTTGTAACAGGTTGCCTCGAGATGACCATCTTTCCCGCAGAAGGAACACTTTGGCCGACCCCGGCCACCACGACCACGACCGTGAGATCCCGAACGACCCCCCCGAGTAGAAGGAGGAGGAAGGAATGGTAGAAGCGGAGGTGCCTGCTGAAGAAGGGCCGGAGGAGCCGGAGTATCTGGAGGAGGTGATACTCGGAGAACCATGAAAACACATCAGAAAAAGATGGTGTGGTAGAGGAAGCCAGGACCTGAGCACGAATGCTCTGAAGGTGAGGGAGAAGACGGGCCATGATGATGTCCGTACAGGCGGCTTCCTTCTGAGCGCGCTGAGCAGCAACATCATTGGTGAAGGGCTGATGCTGGATCCATGCTTCAACAAGAGTCTTCGCACGAGCAACAAAGGAGGTCATATCTGAAGCCCCTCCAGCGTCAAGAGCAAAGAGGTCAGTGAGGATGTCGTAGAGATGCTGGAGGCTGTCCCGTCCAGAATATAAGGAGTGTAGCTCAGTCCATATATCTTTGGCAGTCTCATGATACGTAGCCATTTGATATGGCTCACCATCTAAAGAATTCAAGATCCAGGTCTGAACTCGGCCATCATTGCGGAGCCAGTCATCGGTAGGAGGGGTGGGAGGAGCCTGAGTAAGGTGAGGGAGAAGGCCCTTGGCCTGAAGAACCCGTCTAACTGAATGTACCCAAGGGACGAAGTTCTTCTTTCCAGAAAGAGAGATGGTAGTGATGCGCAGCTCATCACGGACTTCTGTAGTGGTAGCCGGGCGGTCAGTCGAACAAGCCGGGCGGTCAGCAGGCGGGCTGGCCGTCGAGCCAGAGGAGTTGTCGGAAGAGCCCATAAGGACAGACCGCAGAGACAGACAACCGAGGTCGCTGCGAGAAGGGCAGGAGGCCGCTGCGAGAAGAGAGCAAGGCCGCGGCGAGTAGAGGACAAACCGCCGGCGAGAAGAAACGGAGGCCGCCACGAGAACGACTGAGGAAGACCACGACCAGAATGCGGATAGACAGCAGTCCGCACGGTCAAGCCGGACACCAGCGAGTAGTCAGTTCGCGACCAGAAGGCAGAAACAGAAAAGAGATCGCCCCGGTCAAGGTGAAGCCAGCAGCGGTCAGAGAGCGGAAGGAAACCGCGAGGTCGCAAGCGAGAAGTAAGCAGAGAGAGGCGGATAAGAGCAGCCCGCAAGAGGGAACCCGCATCGGATTGACAGAGATCTCGAGAAGCAAAGGGGAGACTGCTGTCTTGCAGCGGACAGAAGACGAAGCCGCGCGAACAGAGGGCAAAGCCGCAGCAGCCGTGCTGCGGGCAAGAGGGCGAGGAGCTTGCCGGGGATAGAAGGAGAGGCCGCAGCGGGTAGAAAAGAGGTGGACCCCACGAATTAGAGAGAATGGTAGCTATAAAAAGCCAGGAGAGGGTGGAACCACGGAGTGGGAGAGGAGAAGAGGAATGCAGAGGCAAACCGCAGAGCTCGCGGATAGATGCCCGCGGATAGAAGCCCGCGGATACGAGACTGGAGCGGGAAGACTCACAAGCCGTAGGAGAAGCGGAGAGGGGCAGGGGGATGGGGCGGGTTGGGAGGCCTGGGCGGTTAAAGAGAATGAGACCGCACAGGTCAGACCGATCCCTCTGATACCATGTTGGAAGAGCTCAAAAACTTATATGTATTGCTTGTGTGTCTAAATACAAGGAGAGAATACAAATATATAGGAAGGAGAAGAGAGAAGATAATCCTATACAAGATGTGGGACTAAAAGAGGAGAGAAGATAAAACAATAAATGGGCCCAATAATAGGCCCTTTACATGGGCTATTTTAACACAATGAAACCGTCGGTGACGGCGACAAATAAATTAGAGCAATGAAATTTTAACCCACGCAGTTATTTCAAAAGAACAAAGACAATCATTCAATTTAGCAATTATTTAATGCCTTTCCTCTGCTCAGAGGGCCAAGGCTAAGTGCACGGCGAATGGATCCCACCTGCAAATTATAAGCGTATTGCAAATAAATTTCTACAAGTACGAATCCAAACAAATGCAGTAGCCAATCCAATAATAATGACAAATCAAATATTCCAATAAAACAAGGGACTCAGCAAAATAGTGGGATGACCGAGACACTGAAGATTTCGGAGCCGAATGCATAGGACGACGATCAAATGTGGAACCAGTGGTGTGGAAATGATGAAGGTGGTTGTCCTCAGCGGTGGATGGTGAAGACGAATCGAAAATGGATGGATCCGGACACGTAGATGTAGATCCAACAATAAAAGGTCGGATCTCCAGATCGGGGATGATCCGAAAGGGGGAGAATTAGGGTTGGTGGTTCCACGTATAGAGGGGCCGGCGGCTTGGACGGGTGAGGCTCAAAAGGAAGGTGGCGGTGGAAAATATGAGAGGGGGAGGAGGGGCGGTAGCTATGGCTATGGGATTACAGGGGAGGGGTCGGCTAAGAGGGAGGCTGCAGGTGTGGGAGGCGGATGATGGCGGGTCAGCCTGGAGGTGGCGGCTTGGCGGGAGGAGGTTGGTTGGCCGGCGGCTGCAGGGAGTTGATGCAACAGGACACCGGGTTTGGGAGGGAGAAATAGGGGCTGCAGCGAGGGGAAAAGAGGTTTGAGAGGTGGAAGATGGAGGCTATGGATGGGTAGTACCTTGGGGAGAAGATTGAGTGCCTAGGAGTCGTCACCTAGGGTTCCACGGAGTCGGCACCGTGGGGTGATCGCGGGGTTCCGGGATAGAACTCTCCAAAACCTGCAATACCTCTAAAACAGTCCACTACAAGTCCTATTTATAATAAAATAAAGCTAGAGCATCTCACATTCAACGACTATGATTGGCCGGAGGTGAGACCACTCAAAATACACTAAAATAAACTAAAAATAATAAAGTAGCATATGATTTTGACTCGCGACGCGGATTCAGACACATCCGCGGACTCAGATCGCCGATCCGATCAATCCTTCCTGCGCGAATACACGAACGTGGGCCCCTCCTTGCGACGAACCTCTTCTGGTGCACGATCTGATGATCATCTCTCTCATGATGTCAATCCTTATGTCCAGTTACTAAACCATCAAATTTCACACTTAAGCGACGATGCCTTGAATCTTGATTTCTTGTTGGGAGATGTCGAGAAAGTACTACTTGGTACCTCAACGCACCGGGCACATGCACAAATTGCAGCCATGGGAATAGAATTAGAGTTGATTTTTTTATTGAATGGATGTGTTATTTGCATTCACCTTGTTTATTTTTAAATATGAGTATTAGCCTCCTTCTAGTTGAGTTATTACTATGGGCAATTGATCGGCCAATTAATGTCAAGAGTCATTATAAGACTTTTTAAGATCCCCCTCGGGGAAGAATGATGGAAGAAAAAATTTTAGTCTCTCCTTGGTCCTATTTTGAGATTGTGGTCGCTCTCTTCTTCTGAGCACAGCCCGCCTGGACATCCACAACAAGGTTCCACAGTATCCCCGCATCCCTTGCCTCTGCCTCCAGCCTCCTCTCCGACAGGTCATGACTGGCTTGTGATAACTTGCTATCAATACTAACCGGTCTTTCCTCATGCTCACCGCACCAACCGGGACCAGGTCCACTCATCTCACTCTTCCGAGACCTCCTATTTCACGCTTAACGACCATTTCACCTAGAGCCAACCCAACACAAGCAGCCTTTTGTGTGTCACAACAAACCCAACTCTCTCTTACTTCTATATGGGAGGAGCTACAGTGTCGGCCTACATTCATTCTCTTCACAGTGACACTGCCCACACCATCACTTCCGATCCATATGTTTTACTGAACGGTGTGATCGTTGCCCAATATCTCTCTGCAATTGCAAAAACATGTGTGACACCATCTGCCTAATAATTCGATATGGTGACATGTGTGTTTGGGCTTTGTTGCCCGACTTGGTGTAGGTTTCCAAATTCTTCATTATCACAACATTATTTTTATCTAAATGAAACCACTTCCCATCTCTTTGATAATAGCCTACATAATATTTTGGAAACTGGGAGCAAACAATGGAGTTTTAATGTCTTTCAGAATTTTATCTTGATAAAAGCACATTCTTGTGGTTGTATCATGTCTTTCTATGCAAAAGGATCACCAAAAACACACTGAGTAAGTGAGTATGATTGATAATTAGAGTTGTAGATTTTGTTTATCACTGGTCCTGCTAACTGAAATCTTTTGATGTCACCTGTACATAGGGATGCTCGCTCTTTTGAGATTCCTAAAACTATGGGTACGGAAGAGGCTATGTTTGAGTTTCATGAACTCAGACATCTTGACAGTAGAATCGATCGATAATAATCATGTTCGCCCTAAACCGGGCTTACATATATATATAGGCTGAAAAAACAAAAATAACAATAGATATATTTAACTCTCCCCCTCAAGTTGGGAATAAATATTGATCATTCCCAACTTGTTTGTGTTGTCCTTGAAGTTATCGCTGCATAAACCCTTGGTGAAGACGTCCGCAAGCTGATCGAATGAGTTCACAAAGGGGGTTCAAATATTTCTTTTGTCTAGGTGATCCTTGATGAAATGTATATCAACCTCCACATGTTTGGTTCTATCATGTTGCACTGGATTGTGCGCAATACTGATGGCAGCTTTGTTGTCACACTAGATCATGATATGATTGTTCCCTTGGAGACCAATATCACGAAGAAGAGTCCTCAACCACAATCCTTCACAAACACCTTGTGCCATAACCCTATACTCTGCCTCTGCACTTGACCGGGCTACCACATTCTGCTTCTTGCTCCTCCATGAAACGAGGTTGCCTCCCACAAAGGTGCAGTACCCCGTGGTTGATTTTCTATCGTCTTGGCTACCGGCCCAATCAGCATCTGTAAACACTTCAACTTCTAGTGATTGGCCATTTTTGAAAAGGACCCCACGGCCTGGTGCCTTTTTGAGATACCGCAGCACTCTAAAGGCCGCCTGCTGATGACGAACGGAAGGAGAGTGCATATGCCTACTTAGGACTCCCACATCATACGTAATGTCAGGGCGAGTATGAGACAAGTATATGAGACGTCCAACCAAACGTTGATATTTTGAGGCATCCACTTTTTCTCCACTAGCATCTGCATCAATTTTGTGATTAGCCTCAATAGGTGTGTCCACGGGTGCACACCCAAGCATCCCAGTTTCTTCAAGAAGATCCAGAGTATACTTTCTTTGGGAGATGAAAATCCCTTGTCGAGACCGCACCACTTCAATTCCCAAAAAATACTTCAACTTTCCCAGGTCTTTAACTTCAAATTCTTTGCTCAGTTGCTCCTTCAGGTAAGTAATCCCCTCCAAGTGGTCCCCGATAATGATAATGTCGTCCACATACACAATAAGAATAGAGACCTGGACACCCTTTCTCTTAATAAAGAGTGTGTGGTCAGCATGACTTTGAGTGTATCCAAGTTGAAGCATGAACTTGTAAAAACGTCCAAACCACGCTCTCGGAGACTGTTTCAAACCGTACATGGATTTTAGAACCCGGCACACCTTTCCCTTGGACCCTTTGATAACAGAGCCCGGTGGAATATCCATATAAACTTCCTCCTCCAGATCGCCATTCAAAAAAGCATTCTTGATATCGAGCTGAAGTAGTTCCCATCTACGGCTTGCAGCAACCGAGAAAAGCACGCGGATAGAGTTCATCTTCGCAACAGGAGCAAAGGTCTCCTGGTAGTCGATACCTTGAGCCTGGGTATATCCCTGAGCCACCAAACGAGCTTTGTACCGCTCCACTACACCATCTTGGTTTTGTTTAACTGTGTAGACCCAACGGGATCCAACCGTTCGCTTCCCTGGAGGAAGGCTCACCAACTGCCACGTTTTATTCTTGTCCAAGGCACGCAGTTCCTCCTCCATTGCCGTTTTCCATTCAGGTATCTGGACAGCCTCCTGCCATGTCTTAGGGATAACAATAGATGAAAGAGAAGAAATAAAGGCTTGATGTGCCTGAGAAAGGTGATCATAACGAATGTAGTTGGCAATGAGGTGATTAGTGTTATCCTTCTTACCTATGAGACGGGCAAGAGGAATATGGAGGTCATCATCAGAATCTGGGCTGGAGACAGGCACCGGTACTGGTGAAACATCTTCAGTCTGCACTTGCTCAACAGTCGTAGGACGACGAGAGTATGTGTATATTATCGGAGGAGCGGAGGTGGAAGGAACGGGAGCAGGTGGAGGAATAGGATGAGTGTCAATAATAGGGCCGGGAGCAGGTGGAGGAATAGGATGAGGAGCAACAATAGGGAGCGGAGAGTCGATCAGCTCGTCACCAGTGCTAGTCATCTCCCCCTGACGAGGATCAAAGTATGACTCCCCCTCACGAAAGGTGACATCGACAGTACAATAGTACCGACGTGTCGGAGGGTGATAACACCGATACCCTTTGGTGGTAGAAGAATAACCAACGAAAACACATCTAAGAGACCGCGCATCGAATTTATCACGATGCGGGCTATGGACATGAACAAAACACACGGAGCCGAAGATACGAGGGGGAAGATGAGAAGTATGGACAATGTGCGTTTTTTCGAGACGAGAGAGGGGCGTAGCAAACGAGAGAGCACGGGACGGAAGTCGGTTAATGAGATGCGCGGCTGTAAGAATAGCATCCCCCCAGTAGGATTTAGGGAGGTGCATAGAAAGAAGTAAACACCGGGCCACCTCCAGCAACTGCCTATTCTTTCGTTCGGCCACCCCATTTTGAGTGGAGGTGTGGACACACCTCCCTCTGATACCAAGTAGAATCGATCGATAATAATCATGTTCGCCCTAAACCGGGCTTACATATATATATAGGCTGAAAAAACAAAAATAACAATAGATATATTTAACTTTGACTTCTATTACTACTATGGTTTGATAAATCTTGTTACTGGTTAAAAACTTTGGTGGTGAGTAGACTGACTAATCTTTTTTCCTTTGTTATTTTTTGCGTTTTCTTTATTATCTTTGGCTTTTCTAGAATCCCCTTGCGGGAGCTCTTCAACTGTTAGTGAAACCGCTGCGACTAGGGCACCTACTAAAAGAAGTCTTAATAGTGGCCTTGAGTATGTGACGTCACTGCTACTCCTTCAACTAAGAAAATGTTCTTCATCCAACAAATACCTTGCACAACTTGCATTCATACCATAATCACAGTCGAGAGCTTCCAAGGCTCGCCCGCCGTCATGTTCCCAAATCAGGAGAGAAAGATCTGTCACTAAGAAGATAGTGCGAGATTCTGTCTTGTGACGATGGGAAGCATCTAGCGACCCATTGGGAAGATAAACACAATCTCCTTGAGGTTCCTATGGTTTACTCTCATTTTCTTTCAAAGTGCCGCTGCGGCCTTTTATTTTGTCCACATTATGTGAGCCTTGATGATATTAATGAGTTCCATAGCAGCTCAAAGATTAGCATCTCGTAATAGCTTGTCAGTGGGTGCTGTGAGATTTCGAGTTACTGACCAAATACAACACTCCTTCAGAGTAATTAGATCCTTGCGGATTGTTACTGCCTTCCATTTACCTAGAATACGATGGTCAGGTCGTGCGTAAATACCACTGCTTGGTAGGAATTGAGAATAGAGATCACTGTGTAATTTTGGGAGCCTTCACAAGCATAAGATGAATCATTATGGTCAAGTTGCCCCCAAGTAACTAGTAGTATGACAAATCCTTCTATTTCTCTCCGGTCTTTAGCAAATTCATATAGCGTGCCTTTAGTTGACTATAGCATATGAATGTAGACCATCTTTTTTACCCTTAAAAGGATGTTCTCATGGCTTTCACGTATCAGTGAGAATAATACTCACATTATAATTTGCCACAAGGGCTTGATGACTATGATGTTGTTGAAGGGATTAAATATTGTTGACCAATCTTTATTTGTGAAGGTAATCTTGCCATTATCTAGGGAACATTAAAAGGTGGAAGGAAGTGCAACCTTTGGGTCCAAAAATGTTTTAGGCTAAATTTTCTGGTCACTTGGATTCCCGTGCCACCAAGGATGGTGGAGACGTCTTTGGTTGGTGATGTAGGACAGGTGTAAAAGGGCGCGAAGTGTACCCTAACTGAACTCTAATGAGTGAATGCAAGTATATGATATAAGAAATTCTAAAATGATGCAATGACATGCGATTGTCTGACAAATAATTGCAACAAAATTATGAAATCTAGACAACACAAACATACAAACATGCACAATTGAGATTAGACTTTAAAGCGATGAATAAATTCTAGAAACAATTAAAGTAAGATTGCTTGGATTAAATGTTTGGTAAATAAATCACAAGCATTCAAGACCCAAAGATGGGAATTTGCCGCTGTTTCGAACCTGGACAGCAATTTTGAAGCCGTTATGTTACTGAATCCCGCACCTCTTTTGGTTCCCAGAACTTCTTGTGGTGAATTTTGGGCGCTGCTGAGTAGAAGGATTCCAAAGGATGCTGCTGATGGTGAATAGGAGAGCTGAATTGTAGCAAATCAGGCAGCCGTTTAAAGCAGGTATCACTGGACTGCAGTTGGGATTTGCAGGAAGGCTTCTACAAGCTGAAAAATCAGCTGTGGGAGCAAAATTCTTTCAGTTTATTGAGCAGGAATTGAATGCTGCGACTGGACGCAAGATGCGGCTGAATGGGGGCAGAAATTCTGCACTAGTAATGTCGTCCCGTCCTAAAGAGGAAACCCAGTCAATAATCTGATTGAAGAATGCCCTGGAAACTGTCCTGGGAGTGTTGAACGGCCTGTAGAGGACAGTTTTCTGGATCTGGGTGGTGGTAGGCGCAGCACTTGGAGAGGGAATGCTGCTGAATGGGTTGGGTTTGAAGTGGACAGTTACGGTTGGGCTTCGGAGAGGAGTAACCGTCAAAAACCTGCTTTGGGTGGGCGTTTACAACAGTTATAGCCACTTTTTGGTGGTTTCTATTGGGTCCTACTCGGATATTGCAGGGTGAGTGGCCGGAGGTGGAGATGACGGTGGAGGAGATATTACGAAGCCTTGATCGCGGCTACCTAAGCGGGGCGTGCTCGAGAGAGAGAGAGCTTCCAAAATCTCTTTTGGGTTTTGATATGATCCCAGAGAGGAACCCGACGAGGAGGGTCGGCAGAGATGAGGGAGAAGACAGGGGATTGGGGTTGAGAGGAAATCCTTAGGTAGCAACCCTAATTTTCATTCATCCAAAAATAATCCAAACGGAGTACAACTCCACCTCTTATAGGCGCGGGGTGCGAATAACAAGTGCGAGTAAAATAAATGCGTACACAAACATAATATGAAATAACAGAAACCAAATGAAATAAAATAGCCACGCCGGCGTCGCGTCTTCGGTTTCTCCTCCTCCAGGTGGACCCGTCGTCGTCTTCCTACGCCTCTGGACTCGCCACGACGTCTTGCCGGCGTGAGCGTTTCCCATCGGCATGCACAGCTGTAACAGGTTTGGGGAAATATTCTTTCTTCATTTCTCAAATACATGATCCGCTGGGTCCTTTAAATAGGACTTACAATCGATACAAAAAGGAAAGAGCTACAAGGAAAAAACGTTAAAGTAAACAATGACAGACTTGGACATAAACGATGAAATAGGAATGCGACATGAAAACAATTTCTAAAGAATAAATAATATAATAGGACCATAATATCGACCCGTAACATCTCTCTCGCCTTGCAAAATGAGCTTGCACTCAAGCTCGAGGGAGATCCATAGTGTCTCGCTTTATCCGACACCCTCATCATCAGAGTCCTCGACGTGTAGATAGAAAAACTGTTTGCACTTGTGGCCTCGAGTGTACTGTTCGTTGCAGTTGAAACATAAGCCTTGCGCACGCCGTTTCATCATCTCGTCCTGAGATAGTTTACGGACGGGTGGGGCTGGATGACCCTCAGAACGACCTTGCTGAATGCTTGTGTCGGTGGGCACATAGACCTCCTGTGCTAGTTGGAGACGACGGTCACATAGCCTGGCCAGACTCATAGCACTATAACAATCACTAAGTTTGGAGGAGCCTCAAATTCAACATCAAGTCGCAGGAGTTTGCGAAGTCTGGCAGTGAAGATGACGACCTGCATCTCTGGGGAAAGTGTGACGTGTGTTAGGAGAAGTTGAAACTGGTCTAGATAATCATCCACGGAGCCCGTGTGGCGGAGTGCCATGAGGTCACCGAGAAGGTTGCTGCAGATTGGAGGCCCAAAACGCAGGTTGCAAAATCGATTGAAGTCATCCCACGTCAAACCTGACAGATTAGTGAGACGAGTAGCCCAGAGCAAGGCCGAGTCGAGAAGGTGGAAGGAGTCCAGAGGAAGTCGTTCAACTGTCGGAGTTTGTTGATGACCAAAGAATTGTTTGTATCGTAGGTGGGGAATTCCAACCGGGTATAAATGTATAATGTGGCAGAATAGCAACTTCAGGGCGTAAAAGGGTCTGTGGTGTCGGCTCATGCTGGATGAGCGGTGGTAGCGGAACTTGACTACTGCTGGCGTGATATGTGGGAGGCATAGTGACAATAGGAAGGGAGGCGGTCAACTCATTAAGCCTGACAATGATAGTGGCCATGTCGTTCCGATGTCGGGTTTTGGCTTCCCAAAAGCGTGCTTCCACGACGATCATGACAGTATGCATCACGTTTTGGAGAGCAGCCGAAAAATCTTGTGACTCCCCCATCGGTTGACTTGCTTGCCGAGAGAAAAAGTGGGTTACTGGACGCCTGGAGTCGTCGGGGCGGCCGAATTTGTGTTGTCGCGAGTGTCGCGTCATCTCCCAATGATGGTGGCGCAAATTTGATTACTTAATTAATTCAATTAAGAATTAATAAGAAATTAAATTATGAATGCAAAATAGGAGTGAATTAATTCCTTTATATTCCCACGCGTGAGTGCTGGCCAAAACTGGAAGGAGCATCAGTTATGCTTGTGTTGGCCTTTGCTGGAAGGAGCACCATCAGCGGGCGATGCTGGACGCGACATGGTCGTCGCTGAGCGGGAACGCCGATGGCGACAGAAGCGACATATTGCGGTGCACGGACCAGAGGAAGACGAAGCGGTCTGGCGAAGGAGTGGGCTGCTCGGATAAGAGGAAGGCGGCGTATGCTGCTGGAAGCTCGTCGAACCAGAGGAAGACAATTAGAAGCTTGCGGCGATTGGAGATGGGCTTCCTGTGGAGGAAATTAGCGTTAGGGGCGAACGATCGGTCGTGAGACTTGGCGGCTGGAATAGGAGATAGGGTTCACAGGCAGCTGCTCGTCGGCCGGTCTTGTGAAGGAAAAGGAGAACTGTTGGTTCTGGAAGAACGGTGAGAGTGTTGGAAACAATTGATGATGTGCTTGAGGGTAGCATTTGCCTCGCCGCGAAAGAGATTGTTGTAATCTGGAACTGTGGGAATGGTTTGGCTCTGATACCATGATGTTAGGGGCATACTCAGATGTTGTCAGAGGAGTGGTCGAGGTGGAGATGACATTGACGGAGATACTACGGAGCCTTGACCACGGCTGCCTAAGCGGGGCGTGCTCGAGAGAAAGAGTGCTTCCAATATCTCTTTAGTTTTTGAGGAAATAAACTTTCTTCATTCCTCCAATACAAAACCCGATGAGTCCTTTAAATAGGACTTACAATCGACACAAAAGGGAAAGAGCTACAAGTAAATTAAATAACGCTAAAAGAAATAACGACAGACTTGGACATAAACGACGAAATAGAAATGCGCCGTGAAAGCAATTAATAAGAAATAAATAATATAATAAAACCATAATATTGACCCTAACAATTTCTCATGTTAGTTACTAAATACTAACGGTTATTTTGTAGTTACTAACGTGGGAGTGGAGTGGTGTGATATGGCTGGCCTGTCCTCTTAGGGGTGGTCTCCGGTGGTTTGGAGAGGGGTGGGGGATGGCCGGAGGTTGCAATGGGAGAGGCGGGCCTAGGCTTCAGCACCTAGGTTCCATGGCTTTAGCACGGTAGGAGATCATAAAATCTGAAACTTATCTTCAATTTTATATTGCCTTGAATTGAACTCCAAATCTCATATTTATAGGCTAAGAGGAAAGCAAGATACGCCTATGATTGACCGACATGAAAAACATGTAAAAAGTATGTAAATAATGTATAAAAAAATGAAAATACAAAGGAAATGTCATGTCGATGCTCCAAACGCAACTATGGACTCGGATCGTCCATACGACGATCCTAACTCCTATGAATTTAAACCCAAAACGGACTCTGATAGGGGTTGGCCCGCTCGAGAACTTTGATCCCCATCAGTTGGCTTCATAGTTGTTGGAGCAAATGGAACCAGAGCTTTGACTGCTTCTCTATTGTTCAACCCAACCATAGTAGTAATTTCTTACTCCTTTATCAATGAGTTTTTGTTAACCCACAACTTTAAGAATGTTGAAATCCATATTGTCCATGGAAGATGTTGACAAGGTATTACTTGGTACTACAACACACCTCCGATTATGCATAGATTACAACAACACTCAAGCCTTTATCCCACTATAGTGGGGTCGGCTATATGGATCCTTTGTCGCCATTGTGCCCTATCTTTTGTCATAATCTCATTAATGCTTAAGTACAACATATCTTTCCGTATAGTTTCATTCCATGTCTTTATTGGTCTACCCCTCCCTCATTTAACATGCCTAGTGACTAGACTCTCACAACGCCTAACAGGTGCCTCTAATGGTCTCCTTTGTTTGTGTACAACCCCGTATCCGGCGAGTGGGGTCAGCCGAGCCTGGCCCAAGCCCTGGGCGAACTGAGTCCTGGGCGTCGAGTCCACTCGACGCCCCCAGCCCGAGCGGCGAGTTCACTCGGCGCCTTCAGCCCGACGTCGAGTGAGTCGAGTATACTCGACGCCCCTGCCCCGGCGTCGTGAGCCCAGCTCGCCTCGGCAGCCAGTCCAGCTCTCCTAGGCGACCAGGGAGCCCCAACTCGCAGTAGGGTTCGTCGAGCCCAGTTTGACGAACTCCGGGCCGTTTGTCGAAGCTACGACAGGTGAGTAGAGCAGGTCGGGTCCGAGCTCGCCAAGGTGCCGAGCTGAGGCGGCGAGTGCCAGCTCCATCAGGCACTCGCCGCCCTTGCCGAGCAGAGACAGTGGGGGGATATTCGCCCTGTGTTGTGTGGGGTGTTTTTTTTACCATTTTTCCCCTGCGGGCCTGCCCATAGCCAGTTAGAATAGCCGAGTCTCGCTGTTGGCAGACCCAGGTGGCCTGCACATAGCTGTTCCAAACAGCAGAGGTTGGCTGTTTGCAGACCGTTTTCAGAAATCTATAAATAGGACCCAAGGGGTACCTCAGAAAGACATGCTTACTTGTGCCCAGTCTTCTAGCGCTTTTTGAGGTACCTTAACTTCAACACTTGGCTAAGGAGGGGAAGCGCTCTAAGATCTTCCGGGTGTGTGGTGGGACCTCCGTGTCGGAGCCTTGTGTCTGTTCTTTGTCCTAAGTTTTTGGCTATCTAGTTCGCAGGAGAGAAATAGGTGCGCGATCACCCCTTCTCCAAGGGTGAACTCATTGAGATCGATTTTTCGGTTTCAACATTCTCTACAATTGGTGTAACTGTTTTAAACCTGATACATTCATTCCTAATTTTATCTAGTCTCGTGTGTCCACACATCCACCTAAGCATTCTCATCTCCGCAACTCCCATTTTTTGCTTATGTACACAATTCACTGCCCAACACTCAGAACATAGAGCATCACTGGTCTAATTGCAGTACAGTAAAACTTTCCCTTGAGTTTTAATGGTACTTTACGATCACATAAGATCCCTGACGCGCCTCTCCACTTCAACTAACCCGCTTGGATTCTGTGTCACATCTTTATCAATACCTACGTCTTTCTGAATTATCGATCCAAGATACTTAAAACATTCACTACCGGAAATACCTTGATCAGCCAACTTAATAACGACGCCATCCGTCCTTCTTGTACTACTAAATTTAAGCTCCATATACTCTGTCTTTGCTATGCTCAACCTAAAACCCTTCTTTTCTAAAGTGTCTTCGCCAAGATTCAAGTTTTGTGTTTACACCCTCGCGTGTCTCATCAACCAAAACGATATCATCCGCAAACAATAAACACCAAGGTATTGCTTGTCGGATATGTCTTGTAAGCTCATCTAAGATAAGGGTAAAAAGATAAGGGCTTAAAGCTGAACCTTGATGTAAGCCAACAATGATAGGGAATTCCTGTGTTAATCCTCCAGATGTCCTCACCCTTGTCACTGAATTTGTATACATATCTTTGATTATATCGATATATGATACATTTATACCTTTCTTTTCCAAGACTCTCCATAAGATCTCTTTTGGAACTCTATCATAAGCCTTCTCAAGATCAATAAACAACATATGCAAATCTTGTTTTCTTTTTCGGTAGTTGTCAATGAGTCTCCTCGAGAGATGTATAGCTTCCATGGTCGACCGCCCTGACATGAATCCAAATTGATTCTCCGAGATGTTAGTCTTCCGTCTTACTTTTCTTTCTATTATTCGTTTCCATAATTTCATGGTATGGCTCATCAATTTAATTCCTCTGTAATTAACACAATTTTGTATATCTCCTTTATTCTTATACAAATGTACCAAGATACTTTTTCTCCATTGGTCTGACATTAGCTTTGACTTCAGTATCTTATTGAAAAAACATGTAAGTCATAAAAGTCCTTCATTCCCTAAACATTTCTATACTTCGATGGGTATATCGTCTGACCTAATCGCCTTTCCATTTTTCATCTTTTTTAGAACATCATTTACCTCTGATACTTGAATTTTACGATAAAACATTATATTACTATACTCCTCCGATTTACTTAACTTTTCCAAGTATAATTCATTGTCTTTTGTTTTATTATAAAGTTGATAAAAATATCTTTTCCATCGTTCTTTAATATCGATATCATCCGTCAAAACTGTATGTCTCATACTTTATGCATTTTACTTGACTTAAATCTCTTGTATTCATTTCTCTAGCTCGAGCAATTTTATATATGTCACGCTCTTCATCTTTGGTATCTAGTCGCTTATAAAATTCTTCATAAATTTGACTTTTTGTTTTATTTACTGCATGTTTAGCTTCTTTTTTGGCGACTTTATATCTGACTAAGTTTTCGTCATTCCTACAAGTGCAAAACGATAATGCACAGATTGCAACTAATAAAAGACAATTAAAGTGAAATTTTATTGAACAGAGATCCATATTGTAACCCAAGTGATTTGATTATCCACCTCTTCCAAATCTGCAATCATGATTACAAGTTGATCATTAGATAGAATCGGAAAAACCAGATTCTGAATCCTTTTTTTCTTTTGAGATTACATATATTTATTCTTGAATTGCTTTTAAATTCTGGTGGGATTATAAGGCTAATGAATCCCAAGGCCCATTCGCCTTTTGTCAGATCAACATTTCGTTGCAAACACCCCTTGCATATTTGCTCATTGTAGACTCATCATGTCAGGGTATCGTACTCTTTGAGATGTTGTTCTCTCTGCTAATGTGGGATCGTGTTGACGTGGCCACCATGCATCTAGAATGGGTATAATGTATATACGTTTTTTTTAACCTCACTCTCAGATGCCTAAACTACGCTACTTTCATATTTATTTTCTCCATGCTGCAATTTCTCCGTCGACAAGATCTCACAGACGACCCTAACATCATTATTAACACAACACCAAATTGAATTTGACATGCAAACAATTCTGCCAGTCAAAATCCAGTTGATATACTTGAGCTAAAACCAAGGTTTATAATTTTGACCACCTCAAAATTATAAATAAATGCTATATAAAATCACATAATTTGTTAAATTCATTGTTTAGTTTTAATTTCAAATCACGATAAACCTCCTCAAAACTCTCTAATACATTGTGATTTCCATTTCATCATTGAATTGAATGAAAATTGTAGAGAAAATCTCAAACTTGTATATACTTTCTCAATAATGAAATACAAGATATGAATACATATTTATAGAGGGAGAAAGAGAGAAGAGATCCCTATACATGATGTGGGACTAAAGAAGAGTAAAGAAAAAAAACTAACTAAAAAGGGCTCCAATATGGGCCTCTTTACTTGGGATTTTCCAGCACTCCCCCTCAAGCTGGAGCGTACAAGTCGTAGGCACCAAGCTTGGACAGGAAATGAAAAAAAAGGGTACTTGGTAAGGCTTTTGTGAAGATGCCTGCAACTTGTTCAGTACCAGGAACATGCTGTAATTCTATCTTCTTCATTTGAAATTTCTCCCGGATAAAATGACAGTCCACTTCAATATGTTTCGTTCTTTCATGGAAGACTATATTCTTTGCTATGTGTATAGCCACTTGGCTGTCGCATAATAGGATGGCAGGCGAGGGAAGTTTAACTGCTAGATCAGTAAGGAGACTCTCAAGCCAAGTAAGCTCAGAGATAACAAATGTCATCGATCTATATTCAACTTCAGCTGAGGATCGAACAACCACAACTTGATTCTTACTCCGCCTGGGATGCCCTTCAAAATAGGTACAGAAGCCACTGGTTGACTGCCGATCATCCAAGGAGCCAGCATAATCTGCATCAGAATACACAACCAACGTTGGAGTAGATGATGAATTTTTGTATACCAGCCCTTGACCCGGAGCTGTTTTAAGATATCTCAGGATTCGCTTCACGGCTTGAAGGTGAGATATTCGAGGGGCATGTATAAACCGGCTGACCACCCCAACAACAAAGGATATATTCGGTCTTGTGACTGTTAAGTAGATCAATTTCCCAACAAGACGTCGATAGTATTCCGGGCTTTAGAGAGGAAGATCAGTGTCAGACGCATGTGCACACAACTTATGATTTGCATCCATTGGAGTAGTAGTGGGCTTGCATCCAGAGTAGCCAACATCATGTAGGAGATCCAGACAGTACTTCCGTTGGGAGAGGACAAGTCCATCCGGACGTCTCGCGATCTCAAGACCAAGGAAGTATCGAAGATGCCCAGATCTTTTGTTTGAAAGACGGAGCCAAGGTGCTGCTTGACTGCTTGGATTTCTTTTGAGTCGTCTCCAGTGATTAAGATGTCGTCAACATAAACTAACAGAAGAACTGTTCCTGTTTTCTGATGACGAGTGAACAGAGAGAAGTCTGCCGATCTCCGAGTAAAGCCGACTTCCCGAATCGCCTTACTAAATTTGTCGAACCATGTCCGAGGGGATTGTTTGAGACCATAGATGGACTTCTTCAGATGACATACTCGGGACTCCCCCGTGGTCAAACCCGAGAGGTTGCTGCATGTAGCCTATTTCCTGGAGATCTCCGTTCAGAAACGCATTTTTGATGTCCAATTGATGTAAGGGCCATTGATGTTGCACAACCACTGAGAGGACACGAACGATATTGAGTTTGGCGACGGGAGAGAATGTCTCCTCATAATCGAGGCCGTGCTGTTGAGTGAGTCCACGAGCCACCAGGCGGGCTTTCAGACGATCAATTGTCCTATCAGGAGCATGTTTGATGACAAAGACCCATTTACACCCAACAGGTGTTTTTCCGGGAGATAAAGGGACAAGGTGTCAGGTCTGGTTAACCCAGAGAGCAGTCATTTCTTCTTCCATGGCTGCCCGTCAGCCAGGATGTTGGAGAGCCTCCTGCACAGAGTTAGGTACAGAAATAAAGGATAATGAAGTGACAAAAGTTTGAAGGCGTGGGAATAGGCGATGTAAGGATACATAGTTCGCCATGGGATGAGCGGTTAATTCTGGTGCCGGATCAGCAGGACATGGAGCATCAGAGGTCGAAGCCGACTGCATTGGGGTAACGGAGCTAGGTTGGCGACGAGTGTAAACATTTATAACAAGTGGCTTTGAAGTAGTGGGAGGCTGGGTAGGAATGTGTGATGGAGGAGTGGTAACATGAATGAGTGGACGTAGGACGGGTGGTGGTAGAGGTGTAGGGTCTTGAGCAGAGAAGAAGGGAAGATCATCCTGAAAGGTAACATCAGCAGAAACAGTTACCTTGCGGGTAGTAGGAGAATAGCATACGTAGCTTTTTTGAGTTCGCGAGTAGCCAACAAAGATTTGTTTGGCCGCCCGGGGGTCCAACTTGTCCACGGATGGACCAAGACTGTGAACATAGCTGGTGCACCCAAAGATGCGGGGTGTGAGAGAATGTCAGAGTAGAGGGGAACGGGAGGCTGAACGGAGTGGCATTGTGGAGTATGGAGGACGGAAGACGGTTAATCAGATAACATGTTGTTGAGAGGGCAAAATTCCAATAAGCTTTGGGAACCTACATTTAAAGCATTAGAGAGCGAGCGACATCGAGAAGATGACGGTTCTTACGTTCAGCCACGCCATTTTGTTGAGGGGTATAAACACACGATGTTTGGTGAATGACTCCAAAATCCGAGCAAAGGGTCACGAACTCGTGGCTAGTGTATTCACGAGCATTATCAGTGCGGATAGTTTTGATGTTCGTGGAGAATTGCTTGCGGGTCTCAAGGAGGAAAGCCTGAAAGATACGTGGAAGCTCAGAGAGATCCCGAAATAAATATAGTCATGTCATTCGAGAATAATCATCAATAAAGGTTAGAAAATAGCGATAACCAGAGATGCTAGTGATTCTGTATGGTCCATAAATATCAGAGTGTATTAAAGTAAAAGGAGCAGAGCTCCGAGTACAATGAGAAACAAAAGTTGAACGAGTCTGCTTGCCCAAAATACAAGATTCGCACTGAAAAGAAGGAAGAGATACATCTGGTAGAGCCTTCTAGAGGACTGGCAGATTGGCATGCCCAAGACACCGATGCCAATCGACAGAGGAGACGGAAGAGAGGATAGTAGAGGTGTCATCTAGATGGTAGAGCCCGTTCTGCAGACACCCCTTACCAATGATATTCTGCGTTTGTCGATCCTGTATCAAAAAAGATGTAAAGGTTATAGAGCAATTTAAATCAGTAGTGAGACGACCAACATAAAGTAAATTAAATGGGGAGCCAGAAACATGAAGAGCGGAGCGTAGAGATAGAGAAGAAGTGAGAGTGATGTCCGTAGAGCCGGAGATCGGAACAGTGTCCCCATTGGCTACTGTGATACACTTAGGATGAGGAAAATCCAGGTACTGACGTGGCCACAGAGAGGTGTTGTGATGAGTGGCACCTGAATCCACTATCCACCGCGGACTAGTGGAGAGACAAGCGATACCTTAATGTGAGATGGAGGCAGCCGAGGTAACGGAGGTAGGCGGGCGAGTGAGCAGACCATGAAGTTGTTGGAGCTGAAGACGGACCTTGTCAATGTCAGTACGAGTGAGCGATGAGTCGTGGGCAGCAACGACGACCCGTGGACAAGGAGGAAGCCCATGCTTGCGATAGCACGTGGTCTCAAGGTTGCCATCCTTCCTGCAGAAGGAACACTTTGGTCGTGGTCGGTCTCCGCGGCCGCGAGAGCCAGTACGCCCCCCCCCCCCCGAGTAAGGGCGCAAAAGTTTGCTGAAGGAGAGCCGGTGATGGAGGTCCAGAACTATCCGGAGGTGGTGAGACCTTGAGCAACATGGAACATACATCCGATAATGATGGAGTAGCTGCAAAGGAGAGGATCTGAGCCCGAATGCTATGAAGTTGTGGTGGCACACGAGCCATCATCATGGCGACGCCCACGGCTTCTTTTTGAGCTCGTTGTGCAGCAAGATCCGTTGTAGGAGGTTGATGTTGAATCCATGCTTCAACCAGAGTTTTGGCCCGAGCAACAAAGGAGGTGAGATTGGTGGCCCCGCCAACATCAAGAGTCTGTAGATCAGTGATGATGTCATACAAATGTTGTAGACTATCCTTCCCGGAGTAGAGGGAATGAAGTTCATCCCACATTGCTTTGGCCGTTTCATGATACATGACCATGCTATACGGTTCGCCATCAAGGGAGTTGAGAAGTCAGGTCTAAACACGACCGTCATTGTATAACCAGTCGTCAGTACGAGGAGCGGGAGCAGCTTGAGTCAAGTGATGCAGGAAGCCTTTGGACTGAAGGACACGACGAACCGAGTGTACCCACTCCACGAAGTTCTTTCCGGCTAACGAGATAGTCGTAATCCGCAGTTCGTCCTGGAGTTCTGGAGCAGGAGCCGGGCGGTCAGCAGAGGAGGAAGCCGCCTGTCCGGTAGAGTCAAGAGAAGATCCCATGGCCACACAGTTAGGAGTCTAGTTCGGCGGGAAGGGGATCAGCGGCTAGAAGGGACACCACGCGGGTAGTCCAGGAGCAGGCCGGGCGGTTAGAAGTGAAACCGCGAGGGATGGAAGGCAATGGTCAGGCGGCAAGCATAGAAGAGGCCGCGACCAAGGAAACAGAGCGGGTAGACGAGGAACCGCTTTAAATAGAGGGTTGGGAAGCAACACGGTCTCGGTGGCAAAGCACCAGCGGCAAGAGACGATGCCGCGACCAAAAAGCAGAGCCGCAGCGGGTAGAAGAGAAACCGAGGCAAGCTCTCAGCAGATAGTGAAGAGCAGAAGAGTAGGCGGTCAGCAGAACCAGGTCGGCAGCAGCGAGAACATAGGAAAGCCCGCAGCGAGTCCGCAGTGGGTAGACCAGGGCAAGCCCGCTTCAGCTAGAAGAGAAGCACAACGGGTAGAGGAGCAGAAGACCAAACCGCTCGACAAGCAGAGAAGGGGCAGCGGCGGTTTAGAGGAGAACATACCGCGCGGCAAGCTGTCCGCAAGAGCCCGCAGCGGGTAGAGAACTCGCAGCAGACCGCGCGGCAAGCTGTCCGCAGGAGCCCACAACGGGTAGAGAACTCGCAGCAGATAGAGAGGTCGGAGCACAAGAAAGAAGCCGCACGAGAAAGGCTGCAGGGAGAGAAGAAACCGCGCAGATAGAGGGAGAAGGGAGAAGGCCCCACCTGTCAGAGAGTTATAAAAATAGGAGAGGGCCGGGGGGGGGGGCAAGAGGGGAAGAAGAAGAGGTGGAAGGCACGAGAGAGAGAGGGAGGGAGGGGCGGCTAGAAAAAGACTAACCGCACGGAAAGCCGCAGTTAGAAAGAGGTAACCGCACGGGAACCCGCAGGCGGGTCGAAACTAGGCCGCTCCCTGCGCGAAAAGAGAAGGTCGGACGGTTAGCAGAGGGCTAGCCGCAAGGAGAGACCGATTCCCTCTGATACCATGTAGAGAAAACCTCAAACTTGTATATACTTTCTCAATAATGAAATACAAGGTATGAATACATATTTATAGAGGGAGAAAAAGAGAAGAGATCTCTATACATGATGTGGGACTAAAGAAGAGAAAAGAAGAAAACTAACTAAAAAGAGCTCCAATATGAGCCTCTTTACATGGGCTTTTCCAACAAAAATGAATTCACCTACTCCATGAAGCCTGATTTTCATCTACCATTTATCCACAGATTTTTGTCTTCCTTTTGAACTTATTTCTAAAATTCTTTTAGTTTGCTTGATAGGTGCAATTACTATGGCTGGTCCTAATATAATAAAAAATAAGAGCTTCTATTTTGAGAATTCAAAGAATGAAAACGGATTCAGGATTCAATCTGTTATCTAACGTGAATATGCTCTTTTGTCATGTAATTCTTCTATTCTTTTCAACTAAATTGGTAATCGAACAGGGAAAAAAGTTTGAAATGCTTGTCCCCGAATGAAAAAAGCAAAATAAACTTCTGCAGTCATATGAGTGAGAAAAAAAACACTTTGGAACGATTTTTGTCCCCGAGCGAAAACAAATTGAAATTTTGCAGCTATTTGAGTGAGAAATGGTGTTTGAAATGATTTTCTCCGGAGTGAATAAGTCAAAATGAACTTTGCAGCTATATGAGTGAAAATATTTTGATCATGCCTATCATATATAAACAAACATGAGGTGATTCTGAGCTTTTGCTTTTCAATGACTTATTCTTTTACGATGTGAGTCTATCGGGCAGTAGACCATAAAGGGTGCAACTATCTTCGGTAGTTACTTTTGAAGAAATAATTACTTCGGGGACCAATGGTTAACGGGAAAGAAATACTATAGGCGCGCGAGTCCCAATGCCATCTTGCACAAACTCAAAAAATACTCGCCATTTTTATAGCGATCTTTTGGTTCTTTTCTCCTCGCATCTAAATATCTCAGAATATTTAAATTTTCGATCAGGTATCTAGTGCATCAAACTGTACGGATTATCAGAGCAGGCGATTGGGCATTCGGTACCGCCCGACTCCATCAAATTCTCCACCGACTT
>CM077084.1:18710729-18883215 GCA_039513925.1 Platanthera zijinensis
TCTATTGTGCTTCTGACCTCCTTGATAGGCCAGATCCTCAGATCCCATGTGCTAGGGAAGCACATAAGAATCTTATCATTGACCTCTGTCAATGATATATCCTTGTCAAGAGTCCTCAGCTCATTGATGATTGAGCTGAGCCGGGTGTACATTGCTTCAACTGATTCAGCATCAGTTTTCTTGAAGTTTTCATACTGGGAGATAAGGTTGGACCTTCTGTCCTTCCTTTCATCAGCTGAACCAGCTACAATCTGGTTCAGTGTATCCCACATTGCTTTTGCTGAGGAGCAGTTAGCAACCTTCTAGAATACTTCATCAGACATTGTCTGAGCTAGAATATTCATTGCTTTGGCATCTGCTATCTTTGACTTTTTGTATTCATCGTTGTAATCTGGAGGAGGCACTGCACTCATATCAGTTGATGATGAAGCAGTAGCTGCAGCAGGTGCTCTTGGTGGTCCTGTCAAAATAGAAGCAAAAATACTCTCATCAATAGAGTTCATATATAACTTAATCCTTGCCTTCCAGATGCTAAACTTAGCTAAGTTGCATGCTGGAGGTCTGGTGCTAGAGTAATCCTTGGACTGGACCATGAAGTGAATATCTATAAGCTTGGTATCTATCAGGATCTTGTGACTTAGGTGTTAGCCTATACAGTCAGAGAACCTCCCTCTGATACCAATTGAAAGAAAATGGATAGATACTACTTTAGAGGGGGGGTGAATAGAGTAATCTAAAATTGCACTAGCAAAGTTGACTGTCTACTCAACTCCCTTGGAGTTAATTACGGAATGAAGGTTATAGATATTTGAGAAGTAACCCTAAAGCCTAACACAAGTGTTGTGCACAAGAGGCAGCCAACTGTAATTACAGTTAAGGCTTGGGATCCTAAACAACAACTAGCAAACCTAGTTAAAACTAATCACAGCCAACAGCACAAGTAATAAATCAAACAACCAGACGACACAAGGGAATTTATAGTGGTTCCCCAAACAACTTGGGTACGTCCACTCTTCTACCAACAAGGTAGGAATCCACTCAGGTTTTTGATCAGGTGCCCTGCCACCAACAAGATCTGCTTCAGGTAGATCTAGAAACCCTTTAGACTTTTGATCAGGTGTCTAAAAACCAACACAGGTTTTTGATCAGGTGCCCTGCCACCAAGGTATACTTTTGAAGGGAGTAAAAACCCTTTACAGGAGGGGGAAAGGAGGTTAAAATGTCTTCTCTATTTTAAATAGAATTAGAGAAGCTCAAGAACTTGCACTGAGCTAGAAAGCTCTAAAGAGTCAAGGCTCCCCCTGGCTAAAAGAATGTCCAGGTGAAGTTTTGCTTCAGTGCAGAAAATACTTCAGAAAATCTGAAGGAAAAAGCTACAAGAAGATAATAAATATGAAATGAAAATTCTTCTTCAGGCAGCTATCTTCTTCTTCTTCTTCTTCAAAAAACTCTGAGTGAAGATCTTCCTGGAGGCAGGAGAACTCAGGTTGAAGAAGAGTGAAGAGCTAAAACTTCATCTCAGTTGGATGTGAACGAGCTGAGAGCAGTTGTAAACTGTAAGTTGTAAGCTTGAATGCTGCTGTTAGCTTTTGAACTCCTTTTCCTGAATGAACTGGTTTTTGGCTATCTGAACTAGTTGATTTCCTTCTCCAAAGAATTCTTTATATAGCAGCAGCAACAACGGCTCTAATTTGAGTTTGAATCTTGTCTTCTACTGAAATCTGCAAGCTGAGCTGCAAATAGCATAAAGCAAGAACAAAAAAACTGTAGACAGATATCCTATAAGAGGATAAAGCTTTCTAAGAAGCTGCAAGTAACTCTGATAAAATAATACTAGAGAAAGTCACATCAGAAAAGACTCTTTACGGCCAAAGAAGACTTTTTGAGTCTAACGGCTATAAAGGACAGCCTGGCAGATAAAACAGAAAACATATTTCAACTAATAAGACAAACAACTTTGTCAGAAAAAGATTGACTCATGCATAAGGAATGGAGCAGATATTGCATGGAAATGATATCATAAATTTATTCAAATAATCTTTTATAAAATATGCCAAAATAAATATGAAATAAATCACATCATAGAAGATGACAAAATTATTAAAGACATACAGCAAAACGTCGAACGACCCTCGGAGATCGTCGACCGAAGCACGGAGATCGTCGACCGAAGCACGGAGATCGTCGACCTATCAGACAGATAGTCGAACGATACAGATAGTCGAACTATCAAAGAAGATAGTCGAACTACCTCAGCAGATAGTCAACCTATCAGAACAGATAGCCGAGCTATCAGATAGTCGATCTATCAAGACAGATAGTCGAACTACCAAAGAAAAAGAGATAGTCGACCTATCAAACAGATAGTCGAACTATCAAAGAAAACAGATAGTCGACCTATCAACAGATAGTCGAACTATCAAGCAACACAGATAGTCGACCTATCAAACAGATAGTCGAACTATCAGATAGTTGAACTATCAGAACAGATAGTCGAACTATCAAAGAAAACAGATAGTTGACCTATCAAGCAGATAGTCGAACTATCAAAGAAAACAGATAATCGACCTATCAACAGATAGTCGAACTATCAAAGACAACAGATAGTCGACCTATCAAGCAGATAGTCGAGCTATCAGGAAGACGATCGTCGATCGGCTGATCGACGATAGTCGAGCGACGTTCGACCATAGTCGAACAAAAAACAACTTAACCAAATATTCATCTGGAAAAGTGACAAGTCTAAACTAGAGCAAACTAACTAAACAACTAACTTTTGACCATAGATAAATCTTGGGTCAAGAGACTAAAAGAGAAGACTGAACTCAAATCAAAACTAGGGTACCAACATATATGTCAAGTCATTGAAATATAAAAATGAGGGCATAATTGATATTTTTGAATGTTTCACCAAAAACAACTTTTCCCTTATAATAGTGAAATATATATATATATATATCTACTAATATACAAAAACTACTCTTTGGTGAAGCATTGTCTAATGTCCCTATATTACCCTTATAGTTGTATTCATAATTACACAATTATACCAAACTTTATATTAGTATATTATAAAGACAATATCCTTTTAGGTAATTATACAACTTTATAATATTAAAATACAAAAAATAAAAACACTAGATACCCTAAACCTTTTGTCACTGGCTAGAAATGACAAGAGAAAAATTAATGTTTTAACGTTAAAATATAATTTGTTTTACAAAATAAAAATTGTATTCTTGATTTATATTTTTTACGGTCATTTTGAGTGCCGGGAGCGGGCGGAGCCCGCCGGGAGCGGGCGGAGCCACCGTCGTTGGTCGGGTACTATCGCACGAGGCTATAGGGGCGGGTACTGTCCACGAAAAATGTGGCCGCCCACGATAAATGTCGCCGCTCACGACAAATGTCGCCGCTAACGACAAATGTCGTCCCCACGACCAATGTCGCACCACCAGCGAATGTCGCATCCCGACAAATGTAGCACCCCGCCGAATGTTGCACCCCGCCGATTGTCGCACCCCCGCCGAATGCATCTTCGCACGGGCTACGCTCGTGCTCGAAGCTCTCGGACGGCCTTCGATCGCATCAGGCGGGCTTCGCCCACCTACGCACGGGATTCACCCGTGCTTGATCCTTTGGGTGGTCTTCGGCCGCATAGAAGCAGGCTTACGCAATCCACCATCTCGGCGCTGCACCCGCCACTCGCGGCCCCAAGAGCCTTATGGTTATTTGATTTTGCTCCGGGGGGGCCGCGAGTAGAGGGTGCGGCGCCGAGATGGTGGATAGCGTGGAAGCGGACGAAGCTCGCTTCTATGCGGCTGAAGACCACCCAAAGAATCAAGCACGGGTTCGCCCGTGCGCAGGCGGACGAAGACTGCCTGATGCGCCCGAAGGCCGCCCGAGAACATCGAGCACGGGCGTATCCCGTGCGAAGATGCTCATATTATTAATATATAATATAAATATAAATTAAAATCAATATTATTTATTATAAATAATAATTATATATATATATAATTACGAGTGACAGTGCACGGGGCCCCCGTGCCACGCTGGACAGTACACAGCTCGGGATGGCGGGCTTCGCCCGCCCCCCGGCGGGCTTCGCCCGCCGGATATAAAAATAATATTAATAATAATAATATTATTGTTGGGTACATTGGAAAATGTGTACCTGATTTGAAAAAGCCCAACTTAGCTCAATGATATACATCAAGGTGTATTTGATGTTGTTTTGAGTTGACATGTGCAGGTGAAGAAGTATTAAAGAATGCAGAAAAATATTCTAAGTTCACATGTCGACACCTGAAGAAATTGTGTCGACACTTCAGAATATTTGTGTCGACACTTCAGAATATCAGTGTCGACACAGAGAAAGATGGTCGACCACATTTATGTCGACACTGAGAAGCAGTGTCGACACATAAAGAAAATCGTCGACCTCAGCACTGGGAAGCAGTGTCGACACAGAAGAAGATAGTCGACCAGAGAAAAATAGTCGACTAGTGGAAGATAGTCGACTAGTGAAAGATAGTCGACCAGAGAAAGATTGTCGACACAGAAGAAGATAGTCGACTCACAGAAGAAGATAGTCGACCTCTACTGTGTCGACACTGGGTGGATGTGTCGACACCTTGAGATTGAGTCGACACATATTGGCAGAAGTCGACTATGCTTGTGTCGACACCAGAATACTGAGTCGACACATTTTGGCAGAATTGAAGATTGATGTGTCGACACCTGAAGGCTGAGTCAACACATACTGAGTTCTGAATCTACAACAACTGTGTTGACACACAGGACTTGTGTCGACACACTGCAGAGTCTAGACCAAGTTATTTTCTGAAGAAGCTGTGTCGATTTAAAGGCAACTTAGTCGACATCATCAAAGACTGTGTCGACACCAAAGTCACTTGTGTCGACACAGATAGACAGATTGGTCTCGACACTTTCTAACTGTCTGTCTCGACATTTTGCTGTCCAAGGCTAAGGTACAGGAATTGTTTGAAGACTTGACAGCTGTGGGTTGCCACCGTTTAACTGAAGCTGTCAGACCTGTCAGAAATCAGTTAGAAACCGGATCAGCCGGTTACCATGAAGAAAGTCTATAAATAGACATATTCAGAAGGAAATAAAAAAAAGAAGAAGAAAAATAACAGAAGAAGATCTAAGAAGAAGAAACAAAAGGATTACGATCCTATTGAAGTTTCAATTCAAGAAAGTGCTAAGCTCTAAAGAAGATCTTCATCAGAAAATCTAAGAAGAAGTCTGAAGTATCAAAAAAGGGTGTTGGATAGAGAGGGATCCAGTCATCTTGAAGAAGAAGAAGGAAGCCATATGTGGTTTCTCAAGAAGCTGTTTGGAAATCAACTCAGCTAAGTTCAGATTCAAGAAGCTTTGAAGAAAGCTCAGATTCAGTTGATTTCATTAGCTGATCAAGAAGTGTCTTGTCCTCTTCTCTCTCAACAAAGGCAAGACATTAAAATATCTTTTCTAAATTTCTGTAGGATCTGTTTACACAGATCTGAGTTGTAAGCCTGTGTTATAAAGGCTGAGTGTAGGAGAGGTGATCTCTGAGTGGTAGGGCTATTTGCCTGAGTGTAGGAGAAGGTTATTCTCTGAGTGGTAGGCCTTGAGGCAAGGCTGAGGTAGGGCTGTTGAGCCTGAGTTGTAGGAACCTATCCAGGTTCTGAGCTGTAGGATCTGAGGATCTGAGAATAGTGGAAGTTTGGCCGAATCTAGCAAACTGCTAGATAGGTGAAGGGGGAAAGTGGATGTACGCAGACCTTGGGGAACCACTATAAAACATTGTGCAATCTGTGATGCTTAGTTGTCTGTGAATGCTGTGCTAGATGTTTTAATTTGTAATTGAATTCTGCCTAGAATTATAAACAAGAAATTAGAACCTATTCACCCCCCCCTCTAGGTGTTTAGGTTGTCTTGAAAGTAAAACTATCAAGTGGTATCAGAGGGAGGTTCCTCAGAAAGGACTTAACAGTCTGAGGTAGATCTGAAAGGCAGAATCAAGATTCAAAAAGATGGGTTCTGGTGAGAATCATAAGGAGCTAGGGTCTATGAAATTACCCATATGCAAGAAAAAATTTTTTGGAATTTGGAAAGAAAGAGTCAGATTGTTTATGGAGGCATCTGACCCAAGGATTTACATCACAGTACAGGAAGGCCCCTTCATACCAATGAAGGTATCAGTTCTTGATGCAAATATCCAAACTCCAAAGAGTTATTCAGAAATGACCAAGGATGATATCATCTTGGCAACCATGGATAAAAGAGCTCAGAACATTATTGTTAGTGCCATAGATGATTCAACATTTCAGAATCTGATTCACTGCAAGACCTCCAAAGAGATGTGCGACACATTGATTGTCTACATGGAGGGATCTGAAGAAGTAAGGCAGGACAGGAAATCTATGCTCAATCAGGAGTATGAAAGTTTTAGACAAGGAAAATCTGATAGCATAACTGAGTGCTACAAGAAATTCTATAGAATTGTGAATGAGCTTATGTCCTATGGAAGAGTCTTCAGTACTTATGAACTGAATGACAAATTCTTGAGATCCTTAACAAAGGATTGGGACACAAAGATCTGTGCCATAAGAGAAGTGGCTAAATTGGCAGAGATATCTCCTCCCACCTTGTTTGGAAAGTTGCTATCCTATGAAATGTAACTTATGGTGAGGAAGGAGGAAAAGAATTCAAGAGGAGAGCATAGAGAAAAGACTGTGGCATTCAATGCAGAAGCCACTAGAAAGAATAGGAGGAAATCACCATCTCCTCCTAAGGAAGTTGCAGAAGATAGTTCTGAAAATTCAGATAAGGGTTCAGAAAGCTGTGATTCAGATACAGACTTTGCTGCATTCACAAGGCAATTCCAGAGGTTCTTGAAAAAGAAGCAATGGAAGTCTAGGCCTTCCACATCACAGTAAGTTGATGACTATTATCAGAAGAAAAGGTCATCAAGGAAAGAGAAGAGCAGATTAAAGCCCAGCAAAGCCACTACTTCAAAGATTGTCTGCTATTGTTGCAATAGGCCTGGACATGTAGTGGCTGACTGTCCTGATAAGAGAAAGGAGTCTTCAGACAAGAAGAAGACTCATCAGAAAGGCAAGAAGGAGAAATCTTTTGTTGCAAAGAAAGATAAGAGTCTAACAGACCAGTCAACTTCAGAGTCAGAATCTGAAGCTGAAGCATATATTGGACTATATGCTGCATCTGAAGAAGAGGAGTTTCTGTAGTTGCTAGACTCCATCAATGAACAAAAGGATCATCAGTGTATGGGGCTGATGGCAGGATCAGAAGAGGACATATGCCAGAATCAGTCTGGTCCTAATAAGGTACAATGTCCTTCTATTACATCTGTTTGTTGTACAAGTGAAGAATCAGCTACATCTGCATCAAGTGATGTAGATGCATCTGAATCTGAAGGAGATGTCTATCAATTGATAGACAAGTATGGGGACTTGTTGCAGGCCCTTAAGAAAAGCAAGAACCTGGTTAAATCTCAGGCTCAGGAAATTGCTGAACTAAGGGTTGCTACAACTGAGTTAGAGAAAGTTATTGATCAAAAATTAAATGAAATTGCCAAGCTGAAAAATATAACTATTATTCAGATGGGCACAATTAATTATACTAATGATCAAGTGAAGAGTTTGGAGGCCAGACTTAGAATTGAAAGGGATTTAGTGGCTAGTTACTCTAAGCCAAAATCTGTCTTACCCTTGATAGATGAATTTGTCACTCAAAAGGGTAAGGCTGGATTAGGATTTAAAGGTAACTCCAGGGCTGGCAGATTCAAGAGGAAAGGCAAAGCTCCTGTTCAGCCACTAAACCTTTCAGTCCCCATAAAGTTTAGTAAGGTGGAAGTGCCTTCTAACAAATATGATCATGAAGATATTCAAGGTCATATTAAGACTAATGTTCTGAAGAACAAGGGTGTAAATGCAAGCAGGCATACCCATGGTCATAAACCCAATGGTTTTAAGAAATCAGTAGGTGAAGTTGCTGCAGCACCAGCAATGAACAGAAATTCTTCTGACAAGGATGTATCTAGATCTAGATACAATAAGTTTGAATGTTGGTGCTGTGGCAAGAGAGGCCATTTTGCACTAGACTGCTGGTATAACCCAAGTGTTATAAAGAACAATAGTCTACCTGTTAGAAGAGGTTATGGTAACTTTATTAATGCTAACCTGAACCAAGGACCCAAGACTTACTTGGGTTCTAAGGGTAAGTAATTCTGTGTTGCAGGTGAATCCAAGTAACCATGCCCCTATATGGTACTTGGATAGTGGTTGTTCCAGGCACATGACTGGAACAAAGGGGCTGCTGAAGGAGTATTCATCTGTCAAAGATGGACCTAAAGTGATCTTTGGTGGATCTGAAAAAGGAGTCATCAAAGGGTTTGGTAACATTTCTTCTAACCTAATTACTATCACTCAAGTGGCTTATGTAAAAGGTTTGAAACATAATCTAATAAGCATAAGCCAGCTAAGTGATTTAGGATATGACATTTCATTTGTTAAAGATGGATGTCATATCAAAAGGTCAAGGGATCAAAAGATCATATTGACTGGGTATAGGAAGAGAAATGTATATTGTCTTAATTTTGAATGTGAGAATAAGGCTTCTCCCATCTGTCTTGTAGCTGATGACAATGCCTCTCATTGTGTTAAGTGGCACAAGAGATTGGCTCATCTAAACTACAAGATAATTGGCCAACTCTTTAGCAAAGAGTTAGTGAGGAATGAACCTCAAGTTAAGTGTATAAAGGAAGGGATATGCTCAGCTTGTCAAAAGGGCAAGCAGACAAAATCCTCCTTTCAATGCCTTGAAAACAAGGATTCTGTGAGGTGCTTATACCTCTTGCATATGGATCTTTTTGGTCCTATGCCAGTTCACAGTCTAGGTAGGAAAGTCTACACTTTTGTGGTTGTTGATGACTATTCAAGATTTACATGGGTGTTCTTTCTGAAACAAAAATCTGAAACCCCAAGTGTATTACTTAATTTTGTAAAGCAAATTCAGAATGAACTAAATAGTACAGTGGTCAAAATCAGAAGTGACCATGGTACTGAGTTTCAATCTGAAAGCATAACAAAATTGTGTAAAGACTTTGGGATTTTCCAAGAGTTCTCCTCACCTAGAACATCTCAGCAAAATGGAATTGCTGAAAGAAAGAATAGAACATTAATTGAAGCAGGTAGAACTCTGTTGAGTGACACCTCTCTCCCAGAATATTTTTGGGCTGAGGCAGTTAACACTGCTTGTCATGTAATCAATAGGGCTACTATCACCAAAAGCCACAAAATGACTCCCAATGAGATTGTGAAAGGCAGAAAACCAAATCTATCTTACTTTAGGATCTTTGGTTGCAAGTGTTATATACTTAACAATGACAAGTCATATTTGACTAAGTTTGCTGCCAAATCCCAGGATGTGATATTTGTTGGTTACAGCACTAATAGTAAGGCCTATAGAGTCTTCAACTTGACTACTCAAGTTGTTGAAGAATCTGTGCATGTTGTGTTTGATGAAACAAGATTAATCAACTGTGAGTTGTCTTGTAGATCAAATGACTCAACAGGTATAAGCAAAAGTATGGACAAGCTCTCCATTACTGAAGGATCAAAGGAAGATGGGGCATTGGAAAATGAAGGCTTCTGTCCAGGGGGAGAACAAGACACTATAGAAGCTGATGAAAACCAAGAGATTCAGCTAAATGAAGGAGCTGGAGATGTTCAACCAGAAGGGAATCTTCCTCCACCTACAAGACATTTAAGAGATCATCCAGCTGATCAGATAATAGGTGATCCAAGACAGGGGGTGCAAACTAGAAGCAGAAATCAAAACACAGTTCTACATTCAAGTTTCCTGTCACAATTGGAGCTTAAGAAGTTTGAAGAAGCTATCCAAGACCTGCACTGGATTGATGCTATGTAAGAGGAGCTGAATCAATTCAGAAGGTGCAATGTCTGGGAGCTTGTTCCTAAACCAAGAGGCCACAACATAATTGGCACAAAATGGATCTATAGGAACAAGCTAGATGAAAGTGGAATAATAGTAAAGAATAAAGCAAGATTGGTTGCAAAAGGATACATGCAGGAAGAAGGGATTGACTTTGATCAAACATTTGCTCCAGTAGCAAGGCTGGAGGCAATCAGAATATTCCTTGCCTATGCAGCCTATCAAGACTTCAAAGTATACCAGATGGATGTGAAGTCAGCATTTCTGAATGGTGATCTTAAAGAAGAAGTATATGTAGAGCAGCCATCAGGTTTTGTAGATCCTCTTAAACCTGATTTTGTTTATAAGCTTAGGAAAGCTCTGTATGGGTTAAAGCAAGCCCCAAGGGCTTGGTATGAAACCCTGTCTACTTTCCTTATTGAGAATAAATTCTCAAGAGGAAAAATTGACAAAACTCTATTCCTTAGGGAATACAAAGGCAAGATCATCTTAGTTCAGATCTATGTTGATGACATAATCTTTGGATCTACTGAAACAACCTTTGTAAAAAGTTTGCCAAACTTATGTAAGGGAAGTTTGAGATGAGCAGTATGGGGGAACTGAAATTCTTCTTGGGACTCCAAGTAAGACAGATTGATGATGGCTTGTCCATATCCCAGTCTAAGTTCACCAAAGAATTGATTAAGAAATGTGGTATGGAGTCATCATCTACCATGAGAACTCCTATGGGAACAAGTATGCCTATATGCAAAGATGATGCAGGTAAACCTGTTGATGAGACTTTGTATAGAGGAATAGTTGGCTCACTACTATATCTCACTGCTAGTAGACCAGATATTATGTATGCTACATGTGTCTGTGCTAGGTACCAAGCCTGCCCTAAAGAATCTCATTATACTGCAGTCAAAAGGATTTTGAGATATCTTAAGGGCACACCTAATCTAGGTCTTTGGTACCCTAGGAATAGAGATTTTCAACTAACAGGCTATTCAGATGCAGATTTTGCAGGATGTAGAGAGAATAGGAAGAGTACTACAGGTACTTGTCAATTCCTGGGAGGAAGACTAATATCATGGAGTAGTAAGAAGCAGACCAGTGTGGTAATTTCCACAGCTGAGTCTGAGTATGTTGCTGCTGGAAGCTGCTGTGCACAGCTATTATGGATGCAGCATCAGCTTAAGGATTATGGTATTCAAGTAAGTAGAACACCTCTTTTGTGTGATTCTAAGAGTGCAATTTCTATTGCTAATAATCCTATTTCTCATAGTAGAACTAAGCATATAAAAATAAAATACCATTTTCTTAGAGAACATGTAGAAAAAGAAGACATTTCATTGGAATTTGTGAAAACAGATTATCAAATAGCAGATGTGTTTACTAAGCCCCTAGATGAGACCAAATTCAATAAATTCAAAATTGAATTAGGTATGTTAACCATTGATTAGTGTAATCACAATATCATCAACAATGAAGTTGAAGTGGTAACAAGACATTCAAGTGATATAAAGACACATTGAAGTAGTATCAAGTATTTTGTAGTACTTATAAGTTGTGATGAACAAACAGAAATTGGCTAAGTAAGATGGTGTCGACACATTCAGTAATATTGTGTCGACTCAGGGTTGTAATGTCGACAAGTCAGAGATATTGTGTTGACACAGAAAATATGTGTCGTCACTTAAGAATCTTATTGTCGACTTATCCAGGAATGTAGTGTCGACTTCACCAGGATAGTGGTGTCGACACTTACAGATTTTGTGTCGACACTTATACTAAGAGTCGACACAGAATTTCTGATGCTCTTCTATATATCTCTGGTGTCGACATAACTGCAAATTGGTGTCGACACATAATAGACGAACTTGATGTCAAGACAATAGAAGCTTGTGTCGACATATTCCATCTGTGTCGACACTTATAGTCTGTTTTTGGCGTCTTTTGATCTTCTTTAAACAGAAGGTATAAATAGGTCAAAAACTCATTCTGTCGACACACTTACAAGGTTTTCGAAACCCTGTGTCGACATTCTCCCCCTCTCTCTCTCTTTCTCTCATCTTTCAAGCTTTCTCGACTGATCAATGGCGCCAAAGATTGAAGATAATGTGAATGAAGGATATGAGTTGGTGCGCCAGGCCTTTGCTGCTGCCCCTCCAGATGTTCTCGGGGTTATCTCTCTCCTCTCCGACTCAGGATTAGAATTTCTGGTCTCCGAACCATCTAAGATATGGAAGAAGGAGGTGCATGAGTTCTATACTTCTGCATCTGTAGTCTCTAAAAGTCATGAAATAAAATCAACAGTTCATGGGTCACCAGTGGAAATTACACCAAGTAAGTTAAGAACAATTCTACACTTACCTATAATCGAGAATGAAGAGGATGTCCCTGCTTCTAAATCAAGGGAGGCTCTTCAATGGTGTGGATTGGATTCCACCATGAAAATTGGAGCTGCTTTCAATAGGAAAGGAATGAATCAACAGGGCAAGTTTCTGTCTGAGGTGGTTGGAAAAGTTATTCTGTGCAAGATAGGTGGACATGATAGGATTTCCGCCTATATGTTCAGCCTAATGACCAGGATTGTGTTTACAATTCCAACGGATTGGTCAACTGTAATCTTTGAAAAGATTAAGGAAGGAATCAAGAAGCCAAATCTGGCTAGAATAATGAGTATATACCTAAGTAAGGAGATTCCTGATGTTATGCAACAACAATCTGGAACAAAAATTAATCACATGAGAAGGATGGACATGAGATTGTTCTCCAGATGGGATAGGGTGCTGACCAAAGAGATGCCTGAAGTGGAAAGGCAGGATTCACCTGAGAAATCCCCAGGTCATGCTACCAGTACTGAGCACCCACAAGAAGAACAAGTAAGACAAGAGGTTGAAGATCAGCCTGCTTCTACACAAGTTCAGGATGCCACAATACCTGCAATTCAAGAAGAAGAAGTAAGTATACCAGCTCAGCAAGTTTATTCACCTACACAGACTGTATCTACTCATGACCAGGTACAGGTGCAGGGGGAGCTGGTGTATTTTCCTACAAAAGACATTTCTAATATTTCTATTTCTGCACAGGTCCAGGAAAAGCAAGTGTCCTCACCTGCCCAAGACATCACCAATACTGAACAAGTACAGGGGGAGAGACTGTCTGAGCAAGTGCAAGACGATGCTCAAATTGATATATCTCAAAATTTGAATACTGCAGATGTTCCAGCCCAGAAGGAATATACTCTAGAAGAGTTATTTCCAGATAATGAAATAATTACTGATAGAATGGAAGTGGAGCAAGAAATTGAGGGGGAGCCTGTGCATGAGGAGACTGTACAACATGGCACTGAAGCAGCTGTTTCTCCTCCTCCCAAAGAAAGAGTTCAAATTGATAGTACTTCTGATTTTGAGAATGAAGAAGCCATGGTGGCTAAGAAGAGAAAACTTCTGGTCTTCCAGAGAAGGAGCAAGAGCTATAAGCAGGCTCTACAGTCTACAGCACATCACACTCCTTCTGACTTTGATTATAACAAGTTTTTGGTCGATTTACAAGTGAAATTGGATGAACACAGAGTGACTATTGAAAAATATGTTGATGAGAACAACAAGTCCCTGCAATTTGACTTAGCTCAAGATATAAAATCTATTAGGTTTGAGGTCAATATGCATAAAAAGGAGATGACAGATTGCTTCCATAAGTGAGGTAATGCTGTGGTATATTTGGCACAACAACAACAGTCTATCATCCCTAAGGTGGATGATATTGCTTTAAAGCAAAGCTATGTCTTGGAAAATCAGATAAGGATGAATGAGAATTTAACTGAATCTCATCATGAGATCATTAATGAATTGAAAAAGATTGTTCCAGGCCTGCCTACAGCTAGAGCAAAAGAAATGGAAGAATTTGATAAGAACTTTCAAGCTGCTATTGATTCTATTAAAACTGCTATCACTACCTCTCAAAAGGAAATATCTGACAAGCTTCTAAAGTTAAAACCATTTTTTAAAGAGGGTGTGAATTATCTAGATGGCCAAATCAGATTTCAGAAGGAAGATCTAAGAGATCATGTTACTAGAGAAGCCATAAAGGGGGAGAGGATGTTAGTTCATGCAGGCTCAGAGCACACCAAATGGGTGACCAATAGTATTCGAGCCACATTGGGATATCCACCATTGTGTGATGATGTTATGGTGGCTGAGTCAGGAATACAAACAAGTCTACTTGAAGGCAATCAACCTGAGGTTGCCCAAGTCATTTACCCTCCTCCAGATTATGATATGATTGATCAGCAAGTTCAAGGAATGTATAGTCCTCCAAAGGAGGTTACTAATGTTGTTATTGGGAAGGTTGATAAGCCTGAGGCTACTTTGAAAGACCAGCAAGATGCTCTACTATCTAAGAAAAGATTTAGAGAGCAGGCTGAACTTAAGCCAGACTTTGAGCAATAGAGTCCTACTTCCAGAAATATTATACTCACTGCATGGAAGGCTGTCAAAGACCAAGTGCATGAAAGAGGCAAGTGGTACAATGAGATGGAATGGCAGAAATATGAAGCCAGGCAAGAGGCCATAGTACAGTTTAGAAGAAAAGCCAAGCTGGGTAGGCCGCCTCCAGATGCTCAGGAGCCAAGCAAGTACTTCCTAAAGCCCTTTCATTATTTTGAAAGGCAAAGGCTCAAGGAAGAAGCAAAGAAGAAGGCTGATCTAAAAGGCAAGAAGCCAGCTGAAGATTCTGAAGCTCCTGTGAAGGCTCAAATTCTATCTGGCAAAGAGATTGTCATAAAAGAGTCTGATCAGTCTTAATTTTTAGTTCTTTCAAAGTATTTTGTAATGTTTTGATTAAATCATTAAATGTAAATCTCTGTATTCAAACATTATCAAGTTATAAACAAAATGTTGTTTGGTATCATATAATGTTCATTCTGTGATGGATTGTTTTTATGTTTTGTTTATATTAAGTATTCCTGTTATGTCATATATCATCAGTTTATACTTTTTGTAAATGGTGTATATCATTGGCTATAAGGGTTATGACTTCTCCAAATAGGGGGAGATTGTTGGGTACATTGGAAAATGTGTACCTGATTTGAAGAAGCCCAACTTAGCTCAATGATATACATCAAGGTGTATTTGATGTTGTTTTGAGTTGACATGTGCAGGTGAAGAAGTATTAAAGAATGCAGAAAAATATTCTAAGTCCACATGTCGACACCTGAAGAAATTGTGTCGACACTTCAGAATATTTGTGTCGACACTTCAGAATATCAGTGTCGATACAGAGAAAGATGGTCGACCACATTTATGTCGACACTGGGAAGCAGTGTCGACACATAAAGAAAATCGTCGACCTCAGCACTGGGAAGCAGTGTCGACACAGAAGAAGATAGTCGACCAGAGAAAAATAGTCGACTAGTGGAAGATAGTCGACTAGTGAAAGATAGTCGACTAGAGAAAGATTGTCGACACAGAAGAAGATAGTCGACTCACAGAAGAAGATAGTCGACCTCTACTGTGTCGACACTGGGTGGATGTGTCGACACCTTGAGATTGAGTCGACACATATTGGCAGAAGTCGACTATGCTTGTGTCGACACCAGAAGACTGAGTCGACACATTTTGGCAGAATTGAAGATTGATGTGTCGACACCTGAAGGCTGAGTCGACACATACTGAGTTCTGAATCTACAACAACTGTGTCGACACACAGGACTTGTGTCGACACACTGCAGAGTCTAGACCAAGTTATTTTCTGAAGAAGCTGTGTCGATTTAAAGGCAACTTAGTCGACATCATCAAAGACTGTGTCGACACCAAAGTCCCTTGTGTCGACACAGATAGACAGATTGGTCTCGACACTTTCTAACTGTCTGTCTCGACATTTTGCTGTCCAAGGCTAAGGTACAGGAACTGTTTGAAGACTTGACAGCTGTGGGTTGCCACCGTTTAACTGAAGCTGTCAGACCTGTCAGAAATCAGTTAGAAACCAGATCAGCCGGTTACCATGAAGAAAGTCTATAAATAGACATATTCAGAAGGAAATAAAAAAAAGAAGAAGAAAAATAACAGAAGAAGATCTAAGAAGAAGAAACAAAAGGATTACGATCCTATTGAAGTTTCAATTCAAGAAAGTGCTAAGCTCTAAAGAAGATCTTCATCAGAAAATCTAAGAAGAAGTCTGAAGTATCAAAAAAGGGTGTTGGATAGAGAGGGATCCAGTCATCTTGAAGAAGAAGAAGGAAGCCATCTGTGGTTTCTCAAGAAGCTGTTTGGAAATCAACTCAGCTAAGTTCAGATTCAAGAAGCTTTGAAGAAAGCTCAGATTCAGTTGATTTCATCAGCTGATCAAGAAGTGTCTTGTCCTCTTCTCTCTCAACAGAGGCAAGACATTAAAATATCTTTTCTAAATTTCTGTAGGATCTGTTTACACAGATCTGAGTTGTAAGCCTGTGTTATAAAGGCTGAGTGTAGGAGAGGTGATCTCTGAGTGGTAGGGCTATTTGCCTGAGTGTAGGAGAAGGTTATTCTCTGAGTGGTAGGCCTTGAGGCAAAGCTGAGGTAGGGCTGTTGAGCCTGAGTTGTAGGAACCTATCCAGGTTCTGAGCTGTAGGATCTGAGGATCTGAGAATAGTGGAAGTTTGGCCGAATCTAGCAAACTGCTAGATAGGTGAAGGGGGAAAGTGGATGTACCCATACCTTGGGGAACCATTATAAAATATTGTGCAATCTGTGATGCTTAGTTGTCTGTGAATTCTGTGCTAGATGTTTTAATTTGTAATTGAATTCTGCCTAGAATTATAAACAAGAAATTAGAACCTATTCACCCCCCTCTAGGTGTTTAGGTTGTCTTGAAAGTAAAACTATCAATTATATATAAATAATATTATAGATAAATAATATTATTAATAATATTATATATAAATATAAATAATATTATATAATTAGGACTTAGAACATAATTAAAGCGGGGAGAGGAGGAGGGGGAGGAGGAGGGGTGGACGGGAAGAGGAGGAGGAGGAGACGTCTGACGACCCCGACAGTGGGGTCCGATGAGGCAGTCGCCGACCGACAGGCCAACAGCCACAGCCATGGTCGGCCACCTCTTTCTCTCTCTCCCCCAACAGCCATGGCCCAAGCTCCTCTCTTCCTCTCTCTTTCCCCAACAGCCATGGCCCGAGCTCCTCCCTCCTCCAAGCAGTCATGACCGGCCGACTCAGAGATGCTCTCCCCTCTACGGCCGACCGGCCGACTCAGAGATGCTCTCCCCTCTACGGCCGACACCTGGCTCTCGATCTCCTCCCTCTCTTTTTCTCTCTCCCCTCCCTCTCTCTCTCCACCATCACCGGCAGGTGCGCAAAATTTTTTTTTTAGGAGCAGGCAGCCAGAATTTTTTTTAGAAGCTGGCAGCGGGTAAAATAGGCATGCCCAATGTAACCGACGGTGGCATGCCCAATGTCCGGTGAGGCGGCCGCCGCCTCCGTCGGCGGCGGCTTGCCGAAATCCATTTTTTTTAAAACGGCGAAGCTCACGGGCAGGGCCGCGCCGGTGGCCCCGCCGGTTGGCCTCCGGCCTACCCCCGTCGGTGTCGCCGGCATCCGGCGACTCCGGCGGTGGGGTCCGGGGAGGTAGCCGCCGCCTCCGCCGACAGCGGCCGACTGAAATCTAAAGTTTTTTTTAAATATGGCAGAGCTGCAGGGGGCATTTTCGGAATACCAAAAGTAACGGACAGGGGCGGCACTATAGATCTCCAACATTGGCTTATATATTAGTATAAGATAATTATTATTTATAATAAATAATATTATTTTTAATTTATATTTATATTACGTGTATATATATATAATTATTATTTATAATAAGTAATATTATTTTTAATTTATATTTATATTATTTTATATATATATACGAGCATCTTCGCACGGGCTATGCCCGTGCTCGATGCTCTCGGGCGGCCTTCGGCCGCATAGAAGCGGGTTTCGCCCGCTTCCACGCAATCCACCATCTCGCCGTCGCACACGCCACTCACGGCCTTCGGAGTCCGAATCGGAAAAATATTGCTTTGGGGGCCGAGAGTGGCGGGTGCGACGTCGAAATGGTGGATTGCGTGGAAGCGGGCGAAGCCCGCTTCTATGCGGCCGAAGACCACCCGAAGCATCAAGTGTTGGGAAAGAGAGTAAACAATCCCGACCAGAGCACCTGTTGCAAATTTGAGCGAGCATCTGTGCGACCGCGTTCAGCGGTATGCAAGCGAAAACAACAATACAATGCCGGAAATAAAGGGAACAAAACACAAAAAAACACAGGAAATTTTTAACGTGGAAAACCCAATTGGGTGAAAAACCACGGGACGATCAGAGTTCAACCCGGAAAGCCTCCACTAAAGATGTGTGATAAATAACACGCACAGATTACAGGCTTTCCCTCCACTGATTCACACAGGATCTCCACTCCACCACAAATACTATCCACACAGGATACACAACCTTCTCTCCAATCCACACACACAAGTATAAGATTGAAAAAGAAATACAAGAGAGGTGAGAAGTGTTACCAGGATGGATTGAACAATTTGTCCCAACATCGAAGATGACGTTCGCAAAACCACGAAGAAGGACGGCTATGCACAGCCCCTTCCAACTCCGTCTTCAACTTCCAAGCCACGAATAAGGGCCGACAACAAGTGGCCCGATCCTATTTCTTCACGGGCGACGGCAGCAATCTCTGTAAGAGATGGCAGCGAGATCTGGACGGTGATCGCGGCGGGATCTAGACGCCGGTGATGGCAGCAATCTGGACGACGACGTTGGAGGAGGACCACGAACGGGCGACGGCGGCTGGAGGCGATTTCTCCAAAAGCAGGATCACCTTTTCTTCTTCCACCGAAAACCTAAAACTCCTCTCAACGCCCTCTCACCTCCAGAGAATCATTTAGTGATATCTGTTCCTTGCCATAACTACCTCCTAAATCACGTCCAAGAGTCCCCAAGAGGCGCACCTTTCCATATTTTAATTCAGCGCCAGATTTCAAAAAACGGGTTTTAATTCCGCCCCCAAGTTGTTACAACCTCATTTTTCTGGACGTTGCAACCTCTGCGCCTGTGCCTGCTCCTGCTTTGCCAAACCGAGACTTGGACATTGCAACCAATTATTTTGGACATTGCAACCTTTTTCCAGGCTATGAAGATTTTGACAAATTTCCTTCTCGAAGCGAATTCCTAGCGCGTGTCCTGTGGTTTTTACCGACTAGGATGGGAACCACACCCAATAAATCTCCCCCTTCACATCGAGGTGGAAGAAACCGCCATCCCGGCGATTCTAACGCAGTGCTCGAACTTCCCCCTTGACACAATCTTGGTCAGCATGTCTGCCCCATTGTCATCAGTGTGTACCTTCTGAAGATCAAGCTCCTTTTGCTCCAGGACATCTCGTATCCAATGATACCGAGTGTCGATGTGCTTCGACCTCGAGTGAAAAGTGGGGTTCTTCCCCAAGTGAATAGCGCTCTGACTGTCACACATGAGTTTGTATTGGTCCTGAGTGAATCCAAGTTCTTTGATGAACCTCTTCATCCAAAGCAACTCTTTTCTAGCCTCAGTTACCGCAATAAACTCAGTCTCCGTGGTGGACAGTGCAACGCACTTCTGCAATCTCGATGCTCACGAGACAGCTCCCCCTGGAAACAGAATCATGTATCCTGATGTCGATCTCCTGGAATCCACATCTCCAGCCATGTCAGCATCAGTGTAGCCCAACAGCTCAGGCTCACTGTCCCCAAATCTCAACGTCAAATCTGAAGTCCCCTGCAGGTATCTCAGTATCCACTTTACTGCGCTCTAATGCTCTCTCCCAGGATTGGAGAGGAATCTACTGACTGTCCCAACGGCATGCGCAATATCTGGGCGTGTACACACCATCGCATACATGAGGCTACCAACTGCAGATGCATACAAAATCTTCTGCATTGCCTTGATCTCCTCGGGTGTGTTGGGGCACTGATCAGCGGTAAGCCTGAAGTGAGCTGCAAGAGGCACGCTCACCTTCTTCGCCTGATCCATATCAAATCTCTGCAGCACTTTGCGGATGTACCACTCCTATGATACCCAAAGCAATCTGGATCCCCTATCTCTGCGAATGTGCATCCCCAAAATGGTCTTTGCAGCACCCAGATCCTTTATCTCAAAAGTGGAACTCAATTGTCGCTTCAGCTCAGCAATGCGAGCAGTGTTCCTTCCGACAATCATCATGTCGTCCACGTACAATAGCAGAATGATGAAATCCTCTGGAGCATACTGCTTGATGAATACGCAGTGGTCAAGGGTGGTCCTCCTGAAGTTGATCTCCCCCATGAAAGAATCAAACTTCTTATACCATTGTCGTGGGGCCTGCTTTAAGCCATATAAACTCTTCTGCAAGCGGTACACCAGACCATCCTTCCCTCTAACACTGAAACCTTCAGGCTAATCCATGTATAGCTCCTCCTCAAGATCGCCATGCAGAAAGGCGGTCTTGACATTCATCTGCTCTATCTCCAAATCAAGCCTCGTTGCAAGTCCAAGTACAACCAGAATAGATGTTATCTTTACCACAGGCGAGAAAATCTCATCAAATTCAACACCCTGTCGCTGTCCAAAGCCCTTCATCACCAGCCTGGCCTTGTATCTGGGAGGTGTGGGGGAATCACCCTGCTTCACCCTGAAAATCCATTGATTCTTCAAGGCGTTCTTGCCCTTAGGCAACCTCACCAAGTCATACGTGTGGTTCTTCTGCAGCGACTGCATCTCCTCCTGCATAACAACCATCCACTGACGCTTCTAGGTGCTCTCCACAGCCTCGGTATAACTCTCAGGCTCCCCCACATCAGTTAGCAATATGAACTCTGATGTAGAATATCTAGCGGGTGGGTGCCTGGCTTGATCAGTCCTCCGTAGGGCCGGCTCCGGGGCTGGTGCAGGTACATCATCAGCAATATCCTCAGCGACTACTGGTTTACCATCAGTGGTGATATCATGATCTGGAAGGGCATCAGTGCCCTTTGCTGGCTCAGGCTCAGCAGTCTCCTCAGTATCCTCAGCTCCAACCATAGGTAACTCCGCAGCAGTACGAGAGTCAACCTCCACCTCAACAGCCCCCTCAGGATCACCAATAGTCTGATCCTCACAGAGAATAGCATCACGGCTACGTACAATCTTCTTCTCAATTGTATCAAAGAACCTGTACCCAAACTCTGCACTGTAGCCGTACCCCAAGAAGATAAACTGTCGGGTCTTCAAATCCAACTTCGATCTCTCGTCCCTGGGGACATGCACAAAGGCTTTGCTGCCAAATACCCATAAGTGACTGTAAGAGGGGTCTTTTCCATACCAGACCCTATCAGGGATGTCCTCCTGCAATGCTGAGCTCGGCGAGAGGTTGATGACATGCGCTGCAGTAAGAAGAGCCTCGCCCCAGAACATCCCTGGCAGCTTCGACTCAGATAGCATGCACTGAATCATCTCCAACAGTGTCTGATTCATCCTCTCAGCTACGCCATTCAGCTGTGGCATCTTTGGCGAGGTCTTCTCATGTCTGATTGATAGTTTTACTTTCAAGACTACCTAAACACTTAGAGGGGGGGTGAATAGGTTCTAATGCTTGTTCTCACTTTTAGGCAGAATATAATAACTGAATTAAATCACACAACACAGCAATCACAGAAATTCATACAACACGGATTGCACATAGTTTTATAGTGGTTCCCCAAGGTCTGGGTACATCCACTTTCCCCCTTCACCTATCTAGCAGTGTGCTAGATTCGGCCAAACTTCCTCTTTAACTCAGATCAGCAGATCCTACAGCTCAGAACCTGGAAAGGTTCCTACAACTCAGAACCCAGAATGGTTCCTACAATTTAGGCTCAACAGCCCTACCTCAGCCTTGACACAAGGCCTACAACTCAGAGAAAACTTTCTCCTACACTCAGGCAACAACCCTACCACTCAGAGATCAACTCTCCTACACTCAGCCTTTATAACATAGGCTTACAACTCAGATCTATATTGATAGACCCTACAGAAATTTAAAAAGTGTTTGTATTATCTTGCCCTTAATGAGAGAGAAAAGGACAAGACAGTTCTTGATCAGCTGATGAATGAAATCAACTGAATCTGATCTTTCTTCAAAGCTTCTTGAATCTGAACTTAGCTGAGTTGATTTCCCAAACAGCTTCTTGAGAAACCAGTGACGGCTTCCTTCTTCTTCTTCAAGTGGCTGAATCCCTCTCTATCCAACACCTTTGATGATACTTCTGAATTCTTGATAGAACTCTTCTTAGACAGATCCTGAGATCGTCTTCTTAGATCTTCTGATGAAGATCTTCTTCCGAGCCTTGCACTTTCTTGATTTGATTCTTCAATCAGTTTGTATGTTTGTTGTTCTCAAAAATCAAAATCGTTCTTATCGCCTTCTGAATCTGTTTATTTATAGACCTTCTTCATGGTAACCGGCTGATCCGGTTTCTAACTGTCTTCTGACAAGTCTGACAGCTTCATTTAACCTGTTACAACCCACAACTGTCAAATCTTCAAACAGATCATGTGCCTTTGTCTTGGACAGCAAAGTGTCGAGACTGACTGTCAGAAAGTGTCGAGACCAACTGTCTATATGTGTCGACACAAGTAACTTAGGTGTCGACACAGCCTTTGATGATGTCGACTGGTTTGCCTTTAAGTCGACTCAGCTTCTTCAGAACTTCATCTTGAGAATGAGTCGACACAGAATATTTGTGTCGACTCAAGCACTTCATCATTCTTCAGAAAATGACTTGGTCTAGACATTGCAGTGTGTCGACACAAGTCCTATGTGTCGACACAGTTGTTGTAAATTCAGAACATAATATGTGTCGACTCTGCCTTCAGGTGTCGACACAGCAATTGTCGACTCTGCCAATATGTGTCGACTCTGTCTTCTGGTGTCGACACAACTATCGTCGACCCTGCCAATATGTGTCGACTCTGCCTCAATGTGTTGACACTGCCTTCTGGTGTCAACTCTGCCTCAATGTGTCGACACTGCTTCCCAGTATTGATACAGCTGTTGTCGACTCTACTTCTGTAAGTCAACACTGCTTCCCAGTGTCGACACAAATGGTCGACTATTTTACTCTATGTCGACACAGCTTTCTTCAAGTGTCGACACAATTATTCTGAAGTGTCGACACAGCTTCTTCAGGTGTCGACACATGGACTTAGAATAATTTCCTGTATTATTTTTTTTAGTACTTCTTCACCTGCACATGTCAACTCAAAATAACATCAAATACACCTTGATGTATATCATTAAGCTAAGTTAGGCTTCTTCAGATCAGGTACACATTTTCCAATGTACCCAACAATCTCCCCCTATTTGGAGAAGTCATAACCCTTTTAGCTAATGATATACACCATTTAAAATATATAATATGATGATGTATATAAGCATGACATTACAGGAATACTTTAATAAACAAAACATACAGCAAATTCATCACAGAATAAAGATGAACATTAATAAATGATTACAGAACAATGTTTTGTATATAACTTGGAAATGTTTGTTACAGATGTTTACATTGAATGACTTAACAAAACATTACAAAACAATTTAAAGGACTAGTAAGATTAAGCTAAGACTGATCAGGCTCTCTTATGACAATTCCTTTGCCAGATTGAATTTGAGCTTTCACAGCTGGTTCAACAACCTCAGCAGGCTTCTTGCCTTTCAGATCAGCTTTCTTCTGAGCTTCTTCCTTGAGCCTTTGCCTTTCAAAGTAGTGAAAGGGCTTTGGAAAATATTTGCTTGGCTCCTGAGCATCTGGTGGTAGCCTCCCCATCTTGGCTTTTCTTCTATATTGAACTATAGCCTCCTGCCTAGCTTCATACTTTTGCCATTCAATCTCATTATACCACTTTCCTCTTTCCTGGACTTGATCCTTTACAGCCTTCCATGCTATCAGTATAATGTTTCTTGAAGTGGGACTCTATTGCTCAAAGTCAGGCCTAAGTTCAGCTTGCTCTCTAAATCTTTTCTTGGACAGTAGAGCATCTTGTTGTTCTTTCAAACTTGCATTAGGCTTATCAACTTTCTCAATAACAACATTTGTAACCTCCTGTGGAGGACTATACATAGCCTGTACTTGCTGATTAATCATATCAAAATCTGCAGGGGGTAAATGACTTGGGCAACCTCAAGTTGATTGCCTTCAAGTAAACCTTGTTGAATTCCTGACTCAGCCACCATATCATCATCACATAAAGGTGGATATCCCAATGTGCCTCGAATACTATTAGTCACCCATTTGGTGTGTTCTGAGCCAGCATGAACTAATAATCTCTCCCCCTTTAGGACTTCTCTTTCAATATGGTCTCTGAGATCATCCTTCTGAAATCTGATCTGGCCATCAAGATAATTCACACCCTCTTTAAAATATGGTTTCAACTTTTGAAGCTTAGTAGATATCTCTGTCTGAGAGGTTATGATAGCAGTTTGAACTGAAGTGATAGCCTCCTTGAGTTTCTGATCATACACTTCCATTTCTTTAGCTCTTGCAGCAGACAGTCCTGCAGCAGTATCTACTACCTTATTGAGAATCTCATGGTGAGATTCAGCCAGATTATCATTCATCCTCAGCTGATTTTCCAAAACATAACCTTGGTTCAAAGCAATATCATCTACTTTAGTAAGAATGGACTGTTGTTGTTTAGACAAAAATACTACAACATTACCTCCCTTATGGAAGCAATCTGTCATTTCCTTTTTATTCATATTCACCTCAAATCTGATAGATTTAATATCTTGAGGCAAGTCAAACTGAAGTGACTTATTATTCTCATCAACATATTTCTCTAAAGCTACTCTTTGTTCATCCAGCTTCATTTGCAAATCTACCATGAACTTGTTGTAATTAAATTCAGATGGAGATTGGTGAGCTGTGGTCTGTAGTGCTTGCTTATAGCTTTTGCTCCTTCTCTTGAAGACAATAAGTTTCCTCTTCTTAGCCATTCTGGCTTCTTCATTCGCAGAATCTGATGAGCTTTCTATCTGAACTCTTTCAGGAGGAGGAGGAGGAATGTCTGTCTCAGTGATATGTTGTTCATCCTCAACATTCACAGGCTCCCCCACAACAACTTGCTCCTCCTCAATTTCTTGTTCCTTTTCAACTTCTTGCTCTATCTCAATTGCTTGCTCTATCTCCATGTCTAGTGCCTTCTCAATGTCTTGCTCCTCCTCTACTCTATCAGTAGCAATTTCAACATTAGGAAACAACTCATCTAGAGTGTATTCCTTCTGAGCTTGAACAGAAGATGAATCATCTAGATCAGCACTGTTCAAATCTTTAGATAAATCTATTTGTTCTTCGTCTTGCACTGGTTCAGAAATCTTCTCCCTCTGCACTTGTTCAGTATGTGGAATGTCCTGGGAAGGTGAATGAACTTGCTCCCCCTGCACCTATGCAGGATCAGTAATATCCTGAGCAGGAGAATGAACTTTCTCCCCCTGCTCCTGTGCAGGTAATGTTTCTTTCTGAGCTGGAGTAGATCTAGTCAGGTCCTCAGCTGGTTCTCTAACTTGTTCTTCTTGATGCTGCTCAGTACCTTGTTCATGACCTGGGGATTTCTCAGGTGAATCCTGCCTGTCCACCTCAGGCATCTCTTTGGATAGAACTCTATCCTACCTTGAGAATAATCTCATATCCATCTTTCTCATGTGATTAATCTTAGTCCCAGGAAGTTGTTGCATAACTTCTGGGATGACTCCAGTCAAGTATAAACTCACAATCCTAGCCAGATTTGGCTTCTTAAGTCCTTCCTTGATATTATCAAATACAACTGCTGACCAGTCAGTTGGAATTTTGAAAACAATTCTTGTCATAAGGCAGAACATATAGGCTGAGACCCTATCATGTCCTCCAGGTTTGCACAAAATCACCTTTCCAACTATCTCAGACAGAAATTTGCCCTGGTGATTCATTCCTTTTCTATTGATGGTTGCTCCAATCTTTATGGTTGGATCCAACCCACACCATTGGAGAGCCTCCCTTGTCTTAGAGGCTGGAACCTCTTCTTCATTCTCAAGCTTGGCAATTGAAGAATTTGTCTTAAATTCCGTAGAGTAAGTTTGACCTTGGTGCCATGAGCTGTGGATTTGATCTTGAGTCCAAAAGAATCCACTGATGCAGAAGTGTAAAATTCAAGTACCTCCTTCTTCCAGATCTTCGTTGGTTCAGAAACCAGAAATTCCAATCCATTTTCAGCAATAAGGGAAATCACTTGTTTGAATTTTGGTGCGGCGGTGTCGAACGCAGCCCTAACCAGCTCATATCCTTCATTCACGTTATCTTCAACCTTAGGCGCCATTGAATCAGTCGAGAAGGCTTGAGAGAAGGAGAGAGAATGTCGACACAGGGTTTTAGTCTTGAAAACCTTGTGAGCGTGTCGACAGAATATGTTCTTGACCTATTTATACCTTCTAAAGAAAGAAGATCAAAAGTCGGGCAAAAACAGTCTAAATGTGTCGACACAGATGGAATGTGTCGACACAAACTTCTATTGACTCGACATCAAGTCTGTCTACTATGTGTCGACACCAATTGTGGATATGTCGACACCTGAGATACATAGTAGAGCATCAGAAATTCTGTGTCGACTTTTTGTCCAAGTGTCGACACCAATGTTCTGGTGAAGTCGACACTATATTTCTGGATGAGTCGACTATTTGACCCTTAAGTGTCGACACATATTCTCTGTGTCGACACAATTTCTCTGACTAGTCGACATGACTCCACTGAGTCGACACATTATCACTAAATGAGTCGACACTATTTTACTTAGCTCTGATACCACTTGATATCACTTGAAAGTTTGTTGATAAACTAATCAATGGTCAGCATGCCTAATTCAATTTTAAATTTATTGAATTTTGTTTCATCCAGTGGCTTAGTAAATACATCTGCTATTTGATAATCTGTTTTAACAAATTCCAATGAGATGTCTTCTCTTTCTACATGCTCTCTAAGAAAATGGTATTTAATTTCTATATGCTTAGTTCTACTATGAGAAACGGGATTATTAGTAATAGAAATAACACTCTTAGAATCACACAATAAAGGTGTTCTACTTACTTGAATACCATAATCTTTAAGCTGATGCTGTATCCACAATAGCTGTGCACAGCAGCTTCCAGCAGCAACATATTCTGACTCAGCTGTGGATATTGTCACACTGGTCTGCTTCTTACTACTCCAGGATATCAGTCTTCCTCCCAGGAATTGACAAGTACCTGTAGTACTCTTTCTATCCTCTCTACAGCCTGCAAAATCTGCATCTGAATAGCCTGTTAGTAGAAAATCTCTATTCCTAGGGTACCAAAGGCCTAGATTAGGTGTGCCCTTAAGATATCTCAGAATCCTTTTGACTGCGGTAAAATGAGATTCTTTAGGGCAGGCTTGGTACTTAGCACAGACACATGTAGCATACATAATATATGATCTACTAGCAGTGAGATATAGTAGAGAGCCAACTATTCCTCTATACAAAGATTCATCAACAGGTTTACCTGCATCATCTTTGCATATAGGCATACTTGTTCCCATAGGAGTTCTCATGGTGGAGGATGACTCCATACCATACTTCTTAATTAATTCCTTGGTGAACTTAGACTGGGATATGAACAAGCCATCTTCAGTCTGTCTTACTTGGAGTCCCAAGAAGAACTTAAGTTCCCCCATGCTGCTCATCTCAAACTTCCCTTGCATAAGTTTGGCAAACTTTTTGCAAAGGTTGTTCTCAGTAGATCCAAAGATTATGTCATCTACATAGATCTGAACTAAGATGATCTTACCTTTTGATTCCCTAAGGAATAGAGTTTTGTCTATTTTCCCTCTTGAGAATTTATTCTCAATAAGGAAAGTAGACAGGGTTTCATACCAAGCCCTTGGGGTTTGCTTTAATCCATACAAAGCTTTCCTAAGCCTATAAACATAATCAGGTTTAAGAGGATCTACAAAACCTGATAGCTGCTCTACATAGACTTCCTCTTTTAAATCTCCATTCAGGAATGTTGATTTCACATCCATCTGGTACACTTTGAAGTCTTGATATGCTGCATAGGCAAGGAACATTCTGATTGCTTCCAGCCTTGCTACTGGGGCAAAGGTTTGATCAAAGTCAATCCCTTCTTCCTGCCTGTATCCTTTAGCAACCAACCTAGCTTTGTTCTTCACAATTATTCCACTCTTATCCAACTTGTTCCTATAGATCCACTTTGTGCCAATGATGTTGTGGCCTCTTGGTTTAGGAACAAACTCCCAGACATTGCACCTTTTGAATTGATTCAGCTCCTCTTGCATAGCATCAATCCAGTGTTGGTCTTGGATGACTTCTTCAAATTTCTTAGGCTACATTTGAGATAGAAAACTTGAATGCAGAACTGTGCTCAGATTTCTGCTTCTAGTCTGCACTCTCTGTCTTGGATCCCCTATAATCTGATTAGCTGGATGATCTTTAAGATGTCTTGTAGCTGGAGGAAGGTTTCTTTCAGGTTGAACATCTCCAGCTCCTTCATTATGCTGTACCTCCTGGTTTTCATCAGCTTCTAAAGAGTCTTGTACTCCCCCTGGACAGTAGCCTTCATTTTCCAATGCTCCATCTTCTTTTGATGTTTCTGCAATGGAAAGCTTGTCCATCCTTTGACTTAAACCTGTTGAATCATTTGATCTACAAGACAACTCACAGTTGATTAATCTTGTTTCATCAAATACAACATGAACAGACTCCTCTACTACTTGAGTAGTCAAGTTGAAGACTCTATAGGCCTTACTATTTATGATGTACCCAACAAATATCCCTTCCTGGGATTTGGCAGCAAACTTAGTCAAATATGACTTGCCATTGTTAAGTATATAGCACTTGCAACCAAAGATCCTGAAGTAGGATAGATTTGGTTTTCTACCTTTCATAATCTCATATGGAGTCATTTTGTGGCTCTTGGTGATAGAAGCCCTATTGTTTACATGACATGCAGTGTTTAATGCCTCAGCCCAGAAATATTCTGGAAGAGAGGTGTCACTCAATAGTGTTCTACCAGCTTCAATTAATGTTCTATTCTTTCTTTCAGCAATTCCATTTTGCTGAGGTGTTCTAGGTGAGGAGAACTCTTGGAGAATCCCAAAGTCTTCACATAATTTTGTCATACTTTCAGATTGAAATTCAGTGCCATGGTCACTTCTGATTTTGACCACTGTACTGTTTAATTCATTCTGAATTTGCTTTACAAAACTAAGTAAGACACTTGGGGTTTCTGATTTCTGTCTCAGAAAGAACACCCATGTAAATCTAGAATAGTCATCTACAACCACAAAAGTGTAGACCTTCCTACCTAGACTATGAACTGGCATAGGACCAAAAAGATCCATATGCAAGAGGTATAAGCACCTCACAGAATCCTTGTTTTCAAGGCTATGAAAGGAGGATTTAGTCTGCTTGCCCTTTTGACAGGCTGAACATATCCCTTCCTTTATGCACTTAACTTGAAGACCATTCCTCACTAACTCTTTGCTAAAGAGTTGGTCAATTGTCTTGTAATTAAGATGAGCCAACCTCTTGTGCCACTTGACACAATGAGATGCATTATCATCAGCTACAAGACATATGGGAGAAGCCTTATTCTCACATACAAAATTAAGACAATATACATTTCTCTTCCTATACCCAGTCAAAATGATCTCTTGATCACTTGACCTTTTGATATGACATCCATCCTTAACAAATGAAATGTCATATCCTAAATCACTCAGCTGGCTTATGATTATCAGATTGTGTTTCAAACCTTTTACATAAGCCACTTGGGTAATAGTAATTAGGTTAGAAGAAATGTTACCAAACCCTTTGATGACTCCTCTTTCAGATCCACCAAAGATTACTTTAGGTCCATCTTTGACAGATGTATACTCCTTCAGTAGCCCCTTTGTTCCAGTCATGTGCCTGGAACATCCACTGTCCAAGTATCATATAGGGGCATGGCAACTTGGACTCACCTGCAATACAGATTTACTTTCCCTTAGAACCCAAGTAAGTCTTGGGTCCTTGGTTCAGGTTAGCACCAACAAAACTACCAACAACTCTTCTAACTGGTAGACTACTATTCTTCCTAACACTTGTGTTATGCCAGCAGTCAAAGGAAAAATGGCCTTTCTTTTCACAACACCAACATTCAAACTTATTGTATCTAGATCTAGATACACCCTTGACAGAAGAATTTCTGTCCAATGCTGGTGCTGCTGCAGCTTCACCCACAGATTTCTTATAACCATGAGGTTTATGAACATGGGTAGACCTGTTGGTATTTACACCCTTGTTTATCAGAACATTAGCTTTAATATGACCATGAATATTCTCAAGATCATATTGGTTAGAAGGCACTTGTACCTTTCTAAACTTAATAGGGACTGAAAGGTTTAGTGGCTGGGCAGGAGCTTTGCCTTTTCTCTTGAATAGGGCAGCCCTGGGGTTACCTTTGAACCCTAATCCTGCCTTACCCTTTTGAGCCACAAACTCATCTATCAAGGGTAAGACAGATTTTGGCTTTGAGTAACTAGCCACTAAATCTTTTTCTATTCTTAGTCTGGCCTCCAGACTCTTAATTTGATCATTAGTATATTTGATTGTGCCCATCTGAATAATAGTTATATTTTTCAGTTTGGCAATCTCATTCAACTTTTGATCTATTACTTTCTCCAACTCAGTTGCAGCAATCTTAAGATCAGCAATTTCCTGAGCCTGAATTTTGACTAGGTTCTTGCTTTTCTTAAAAGCCTGCAACAAGTCCCCATACTTATCTATCAACTGATAGACATCACCTTCAGATTCAGATCCATCTACATCACTTGATGCAGATGTAGCTGATTCTGCACTAGTACTACAAACTGAATTTATAGAAGGACAATGTACCTTATTAGGACCAGACTGATTCTGGCACATGTCTTCTTCTGATCCAGTCATCAGTCCCATGAACTGATGATCCTCTTGTTCATAGATGGAGTCTAGCAATTGCATGAACTCCTCTTCTTCAGTAGCAGCATATAATCCAATATATGCTTCAGCTTCAGATTCTGACTCTGAAGTTGATTGATCTGTTAGGCTCTTTTCCTTCTTTGCAACAAAGGATTTCTCCTTCTTGCCCTTTAGATGAGTCTTCTTCTTGTCTGATGACTCCTTCCTCTTATCAGGACAATCAGCCACTACATGTCCAGGCTTATTGCAACAATAACAGACAATCTTTGGTGTAGTGGCTTTGCTGGGCTTAGTTCTGTTCCTTTCCTTCCTTGATGACTTATTCTTCTGATAATAGTCATCAACTTGCTGTGATGTGGAGGGCCTAGACTTCCACTGCTTCTTCTTCAAGAACCTCTGAAATTGCCTTGTGAATGCAGCAAAGTCTGCATCTGAATCACTCTTCTCTGAACTCTGACTGTCTGAATTTTCAGAATTAACTTCTGCAACTTCCTTAGGAGGAGATGAAAATATCCTCCTATTCTTTCTATTGGCTTCAGCCTTGAAGGCCACAGAGTTTTCTCTATGCTCACCTTTTGAATTCTTTTCTTCCTCCTTCCGCACTATTAGTTGCATTTCATAAGATAGCAACTTTCCAAACAAGGTTGGAGGAGAAATTTCTGCCAGTTTAGCCACTTCTCTTATGGCACAGATCTTGGTGTCCCAATCCTTTGTCAAAGATCTTAAGAATTTGTCATTCAGTTCATAGGTACTGAAGACTCTTTCATAGGACATTAATTCATTCACTATTCTGTAAAATTTCTTATAGCATTCAGTTATGCTATCAGATTTTCCTTGTCTGAAACTTTCATACTCTTGGTTGAGCATAGACTTCCTATCCTGTCTTACTTCTTCAGAACCCTCCATGTAGACAATCAAGGTGTCCCACATTTCTTTGGAGGTTTTGCAGTGAATCAAATTTTGGAATGTAGAATCATCTATGACACTTACAATAATGTTCTGTGCTCTTTTATCCATGGTTGCCAAAATGATTTCATCCTTTGTCATTTCCTAATAACTCTTTGGAGTTTGGATATTTGCATCAAGAACTGATACCTTCATTGGAATGAAGGGGCCTTCCTGTACTGTAATGTATATCCTTGGGTCAGAAGCCTCCATGAACAATCTCACCCTTTCTTTCCAAATTCCAAAGATTTCTTTTCTACAGATTGGTAATTTCATTGACCCTAACTCCTTATGATTCTCTCCAGAACCCATTTTCTTGAATCTTGATTCTGCCTTAGGGATCTTACTTAGACTATTAAGTCCTTATTTGAGTAACCTCCCTCTGATACCATTTGATAGTTTTACTTTCAAGACTACCTAAACACGTAGAGGGGGGGGGTGAATAGGTTCTAATGCTTGTTCTCACTTTTAGGCAGAATATAATAACTGAATTAAATCACACAGCACACCAATCACAGAAATTCATACAACACAGATTGCACACAGTTTTATAGTGGTTCCCCAAGGTCTGGGTACATCCACTTTTCCCCTTCACCTATCTAGCAGTGTGCTAGATTCGGCCAAACTTCCTCTTTAACTCAGATCAGCAGATCCTACAGCTCAGAACCTGGAAAGGTTCCTACAACTCAGAACCCAGAATGGTTCCTACAATTTAGGCTCAACAGCCCTACCTCAGCCTTGACACAAGGTCTACAACTCAGAGAAAAACTTTCTCCTACACTCAGGCAACAGCCCTACCACTCAGAGATCAACTCTCCTACACTCAGCCTTTATAACATAGGCTTACAACTCAGATCTATATTGATAAACCCTACAGAAATTTGAAAAGTGTTTGTATTATCTTGCCCTTGATGAGAGAGAAAAGGACAAGACAGTTCTTGATCAGCTGATGAATGAAATCAACTGAATCTGAGCTTTCTTCAAAGCTTCTTGAATCTGAACTTAGCTGAGTTGATTTCCCAAACAGCTTCTTGAGAAACCAGTGACGGCTTCCTTCTTCTTCTTCAAGTGGCTGGATCCCTCTCTATCCAACACCTTTGATGATACTTCTGAATTCTTGATAGAACTCTTCTTAGACAGATCTTGAGATCGTCTTCTTAGATCTTCTGATGAAGATCTTCTTCCGAGCCTTGCACTTTCTTGATTTGATTCTTCAATCAGTTTGTATGTTTGTTGTTCTCAAAAATCAAAATCGTTCTTATCGCCTTCTGAATCTGTCTATTTATAGACCTTCTTCATGGTAACCGGCTGATCCGGTTTCTAACTGTCTTCTGACAAGTCTGACAGCTTCAATTAACCTGTTACAACCCACAGCTGTCAAATCTTCAAACAGATCCTGTGCCTTTGTCTTGGACAGCAAAGTGTCGAGACTGACTGTCAGAAAGTGTCGAGACCAACTGTCTATATGTGTCGACACAAGTAACTTAGGTGTCGACACAGCCTTTGATGATGTCGACTGGTTTGCCTTTAAGTCGACTCAGCTTCTTCAGAACTTCATCTTGAGAATGAGTCGACACAAAATATTTGTGTCGACTCAAGCACTTCATCATTCTTCAGAAAATAACTTGGTCTAGACATTGCAGTGTGTCGACACAAGTCCTGTGTGTCGACACAGTTGTTGTAAATTCAGAACATAATGTGTGTCGACTCTGCCTTCAGGTGTCGACACAGCAATTGTCGACTCTGCCAATATATGTCGACTCTGTCTTCTGGTGTCGACACAACTATCGTCGACCCTGCCAATATGTGTCGACTCTGCCTCAATGTGTTGACACTGCCTTCTGGTGTCAACTCTGCCTCAATGTGTCGACACTGCTTCCCAGTGTTGATACAGCTGTTGTCGACTCTACTTCTGTAAGTCGACACTGCTTCCCAGTGTCGACACAAATGGTCGACTATTTTTCTCTGTGTCGACACAGCTTTCTTCAAGTGTCGACACAATTATTCTGAAGTGTCGACACAGCTTCTTCAGGTGTCGACACATGGACTTAGAATAATTTCCTGTATTATTTTTTTTAGTACTTCTTCACCTGCACATGTCAACTCAAAATAACATCAAATACACCTTGATGTATATCATTAAGCTAAGTTAGGCTTCTTCAAATCAGGTACACATTTTCCAATGTACCCAACACTGATGCCATGGTCCCTGCAGTACTCGTCAAACGGACCAATGTACTCTCCCCCGTTGTCGGACCTGATGCATCTCAGCCTCTTCCCAGACTGTCTCTCCACCTCAGCGTGGAATCTCCTGAAAGTATCAAGGACCTGATCTTTGGTCTTGAGAGCATAAACCCAAAGCTTCCTCGAATAGTCGTCAATAAAGGTAACGAAATAAGAAGCACCTCCTCTAGTCTGGACCTTCAGCAGTCCGCAAACATCAGTATGAACTAGCTCCAAAGGCTCCGATCTCCTGGTGGACGTGTGGCTCTGGAATGAAATCCTGTTCTGCTTACCAGCCATGCAGTTGTCATACTTCTCCAAATGGTCGCCAGAAATTTCACTGATCAGTTTCTTCTTCGCCAGACATCTCAAACCCTTCTGGCTAATGCGAGCCATCCTCCTATGCCACAAGGAAGTGGATGCCTCATCCCTGACGGATTTGACCTGAGCACCTTCAGGCCTCCCCTCCATGTAATACAGTCTAGAATCTCTATAACCTATGGCCATCACGAGTGATGCCCTGATCAACTCCAGAAGTCTCCTCCAAAGACACTCAGGTGTCCTTCGTCTCCAAGTCTGCCAATAGAAATCAGATTGAAGTGAATGTCTGGCACATGTCATACATCCCTCAAAACAAGTAAGGCTCCAGTATTCGTCTTCAAATGCATGTCTCCACGCCCAAGCACCTTGGAAGTATCCCCATTTCCCATCCTCAACACCCCACAGTCATGAGTGGTGTAAGTGGAAAATAACTCCCTGTTGTGGGAGACATGCGCAGAGGCTCCTGAATCAACGATCCAGCATCGGTCACCACACGCGAGTGCAGCAGTGACGTCGTCGCCAACAATAATAACGTCATCCTCCTCAGTCAAAATGGTGGCTGCCGTGTGACCCTCACCTTTGCCCTCAGTGGCAATCCCCTTCTTTTCTGATCGTTCTTCCAAGAATAACAAAACTTCTTGATGTGCCCCTTCTTGTGGTAGTAGTGGCATTCCATGTTCTGATAGCATGTTTTCGACCTTCCCCTACTCTGACTCCTATCCTCCTTCCTTCCTCGGCTCTTACTCCTTCCTCTCCCCCTGGGCTCCGTAAATAGAACTTCAGCTCGTGAAGAGGAGCCCGAAGTACCCTGAGACTTTCGTCTCACCTCCTCATTCAAGATCCCTCTCTTGGCGATATCCATGGAAACAATCCCCTGGGGGGAAGAATTGATTAGAGAAACTCTAACCATCTCCCACGAGTCTGGAAGTGACTTGGGTAGGCACAATGCATTCACCTCATCTTCAAAGGTCACCTTCATAGCAGTCAAGCGATCTATAATCCCCTGAAACTCGTTGACATGATACAAAATAGGTGAGCCCTCCCGGTATCTGAACTCTCCAAGCTTCTTCAGCAAGTATAGCTTGTTGATGCCCGTGCTCTTGGCATACAATGTCTCAAGAGTCTTCAACAGATCCTTCGCATCATTGATGTTAGCCACATGATTGTAGATGTTCGGCTCCACGAACCGTCTGATAAACCCACACAGCTTCTGATGCTCCACCTTCCATTTTGCCGGATCCGTGTCCTTTGACATCTCCTCAAAGATAGGAGTGTGTCATTCCTTCACATATATCAAGTCCTCCATCAGTAGATGCCACTGGTGATAATTGGCACCATTCAACTTTATCATCTCATCTGAACCTGATGAGGACTTCATTCTGCTCTGCCAACTGGCCGGACCGACCACCGATCTTTGAGTCGACTATCTCAAAGTATGCAACTGGAGAGGATAGCTAACGGGCCAATGGTCGTAAACTACCACTCCCAATTGCACACCCGAGATCCCGATCGACTCGTCTTGAAACCCCAAAGGTCAGCCTGGTATCTGCTCTGTCACTGAACGGCTCTGTCACTGAACGGCTCTGACACTGAACCTCGCTTTGATACCACTTGTTGGGAAAGAGAGCGAACAATCCCGACCAGAGCACCTGTTGCAAATTTAAGTGAGCACCTGTGCGACCGTGTTCAGTGGTATGCAAACAGAAACAACAATATAATGTCAGAAATAAAGGCAACAAAACACAGAAAAACACAGGAAATTTTTAACGTGGAAAACCCAATTGGGTGAAAAATCACGGGACGATCGGAGTCCAACCCGAAAAGCCTCAACTAAAGATGAATGATAAATCACACGCACAGATTACAAGCTTTCCCTCCACCGATCCACACAGGATCTCCACTCCACCATAAATACAATCCACAGAGGATACACAACCTTCCTTCGAATCTACACACACAAGTACAAGATTGAAAAAAGAAATACAAGAGAGGTGAGAAGTATTACCAGGACGGATTGAACAATCTGTCCCAACATCGAAGATGACGTTCTCAAAACCACGAAGAAGGACGGCTATGCACATCCCCTTCCAACTCCGTCTTCAACTTCCAAGCCACGAACAAGGGCCGACAACAAGTGGCCCGATCCTATTTCTTCACGGGCGATGACAGCAATCTCTGCAAGCGACGACAGCGAGATCGGGACGGTGATCGCGGCGGGATCTGGACGCCGGTGACGACAACAATCTGGATGACGGCGTCGGAGGAGGACCACGAACGGGCGGCGGCGGCTGGAGGCGATTTCTCCAAAAGCAAGATCGTCTTTTGTTCTTCCACCGAAAACCTAAAACTCCTCTCAATGCTCTCTCACCTCCAGAGAATCATTTAGTACTATCTGTTCCTTGCCATAACTATCTCCTAAATCACGTCCAAGTGTCCCCAAGAGGCGCACCTTTTCATATTTTAATTCAGCGTCAGATTTCAAAAAAACGGATTTTAATTCCTCCCCCAAGTTGTTGCAACCTCATTTTTCTGTACGTTGCAACCTTTGCGCCTGCGCCTGCTCCTGCTTTGCCAAACCGAAACTTGGGCGTTGCAACCAATTATTTTGTACGTTGCATCGTTTTTCCAGGCTATGAAGATTTTGACAAATTTCTTTCTCGAAGCGAATTTCTAGCGCGTGTCCGGTGGTTTTTACCGACTCGGATGGGAACCACACCCAACATCAAGCACGGGCAAAGCCCGCCTGATGCGGTCAAAGGCCGCCCGAGAGCATCGAGCACGGGCATAGCCGGTGCGTATTACTTATAAATATATGTATATATGTGTGTGTTATCATGGTATCGGGTCCAGTTCAGCAGGGCCGATCTAACTCCATGTCCAAGAAAAAACAGGGTGCAACACTGTTTATCTTTCAGATCACGTCAGTCTAGGGATCGGATCGACAGCTCCCAACCACAGCTTCCCCGACATCAGCGCTGCACCACTCCTGCGCGGCTTCCGCCCACGATACCGCGACATATTCTTCAAAGCTCCAATCCCCAGCGGTTCTGCAACCGCTCGCTTCCGCCATTTCCGCTCCGGCAAAGCTTCGGCCACACTTGCATCCTCCAGCGTCTTCGACGACCTCTTCCGCTCCACGTCTGCTAGCCGCTGCTGTCCTATAAAAAAGAGAAGAGCAGGAACTCTGGGGTGGCCATGAAAATTGTGAAGAAAATTTGATGAGAACTTGAATATCGTTGCATTGATTCCTGTAGAGGCGCGTGTGAGAACCTGTAGGAGATGATGAACAGTAAACATTTGCGGTAATGTTAGGTTAATGCTGATTAAAAGAGATTACTGCTGCTCTTGTGTGTTAGATTTCTGTTAAAAAGTTGTTGAACAGTTGCTAGTATTTGGGTTTCCTGTAGGTGCTGTTAACGCTTCCCGTTGAGTTTTTAACTACTGCTAGTGCTTTCTGCGAGTTTAATTGTTTGAGAGTGCCGTTGATGAGGTTTTGAGTTGTTGAAACCTATTTTACAGTAAATGAAATTATGCTTTGTTGCTTCCGTTGAGTGGGGCTGGCTGTAATTTTTTTTACGAGAGAAGATTTTGAGTAATGATCAATTTCACTATGCTTAGTCAGTGAAGCGTGAAATTGTACTTCCGTGATAGTTAGAAAATTGAAAGCTCACTGTGGTATAAGAGATAGGAAAGTTGTGCTTGGAGATTTCATGGAAGCTCTTTGTGAAGAGTGAGTGAATCTAAGTTCTTGTATTAGAAATTTCGCGAGTGAAATTAGATTGTTAGGTTTGTAGCTTCTCTAGAGTGAGTGACTCCGCTGAACCACTTTCGTCTGTGAGTGAGAGATTCTCCGTGGTGCCCGTGTGCGATAGCGGCCGACCTCGGAGCGGAAGATCGAAGGTGACGAGGAGTTTCTCTCGTGATCGCCAACGGCTTCGAATACGGAAAAGTGCAACTTTTCGTGGGCTACTTGTTCTCTCCCCTTCCTTTGTGTGTGTCTAAATTTTCTCATTAGGATAAATAGATTCTTGTTGGGTTTCGCCCGAATTTTGTCAGCAAACGTTACGTTGAAAACTCCAAACGAAAACGTATTTGGAGTTCACGATTTTCATTTAGCTACAATAAGGGGAAAGAAACGAAAGCTGCGGACTTCCTTCCTGAATTTAGAATTGAACCTGTAATTCAAGAAAATTCAATTTAACAAATAGTTTTTTTGTGCTTTCCAAAATCAAAGTTGTTTAATTTCAAGTCTACTCAATGTCTGCTCTTCTTTGTTTACAAATTTAATTGAATCATTGTACGCATTTAGAGTTTCCTAGATAAAAGCCGACATGCGCGCAAACTCTACGCATCATCCTGCATAATCGGGGTCCGTCCGGGTGGAGGTGACAAAGAACCTTTGTTCGTTCGCGTCTGAGGAGAATCGGGGTTTGTCCAAGTGAAGGTGCAGATGAACCTTTGTCCATCTTGCCTGGGAGGTGCAGACAGAACTTCGTTCATCTCGCCTGGGAGGACCGAAGTCCGTCCGTGTGGAGACGGCGAAGAACCTTTGTTCATTCACACCTCAGGAGAACCGGGGTTCGTCCAAGTGGAGGTGTAGATGAACTTTTGCCCATCTCGCCTGGGAGGTGCAGACAGATCTTTGTCCGTCTCTCCTGGAAGGACCGGGGTCTGTCCGGGTGGAGGTGCAGAAAGGCTTTCGCCAATCTCGCCTGGGGGGAGTCGTGAGCGTACTGCCTGAGGGTAGGTGCTACAAGCGCACAACTCGAAGACAGGTGTTGTGAGCGTACTGCCCGAAGGCAGTTGTTGTTAGCACACGGCTCGAAGGCAGGTGTTTAGAGCGCACTTCTTGAATGCAGGTGCTATGAGTGCACTGCCCGAAGGCAGTTGATGTTAGCACATTGCTTGAAGGTAGGTGTTATGAGCGCACTGTCCGAAGGCTGGTGCTGCGAGCGCACTGCTCGAAGGCAGGTGCTATGAGCGCACTGCATGAAGGCAGTTGCTACAAGCATACTGCTCGAAGACAGGTGTTGAGAGCGCACTGCCCGAATGCAGTTGTTGTTAGCACACTGCTCGAAGGCAAGTGCTGCGAGCGCACTGCTCGAAGACAGGTGCTGCGAGCGCACTGCCCGAAGGCAGGTGCTGTTATCACACTGCTCGAAGGCAGGTGTTGTGGCCTTCCTTTTGGATAGGGTGCGTTTGCAGTTCTGACAACGCAGAAGATGTTCGCCCTCTATGGGTCTGAAAAACTTCAAAATTTATTAGCTACGATCATAAGCCTGATCTTGCGGTAATTTGCGAAAAGTATAGTTGACAAGGTAGCGCGGAAGCGCGGGTAGAGACCCATTGACAGATATGGAGCTTCCTCATGGGATGAATGCCTTAGGGGTTGCCTCCCGGCCATTCTTGGTGAGCGGATGGCAGACCCTTCACTGATCGATCCTATGCTTTTTTCTGTAAGAACTTTTCTAACCATCCTTGCCTGATGAATCGTTCGATTTCTTCCTTGAGTTTAAAACAACTTTTTGTGTCGTGTCCTTGCCCACAGTAGAACTCGCAGTATTTTGACTGGTCGCCTGTGTTTTTAGCGAGCGGTCTGGATTTATGGAGTGGCTCAGTGCCTTGAATTGCGAAGAGTATCTTTGCTCTAAAGGTATTAAGAGGTGTGAAGGCTCGACGACAGGAATGCCCCTGGCTTGGAGGGATTCACCACGACGTCTGTCACTCCTCTTGTAGTGTCCTTTATTTTTCTTTTGAATGCCTTTAGATTGATGAGCTTCGGCTGCCGAAGTCGGTCAGTGGTGTGTGGGAAGCGGGGCCAGAGCAGCCCACTGCTTGTCCTGCCTGCGCTCTTCGACGATCATGCTGCAAATTTTTTCATGTACGAACCTTTGAGACGATGGGTCGAGGCCCACCCCTTCCGTGCGGTAACAAGATTGATGAGCTTCTAACTCTTCAGACGGTGGGCCTGGTCGCGCTGAGCTGGCAGCGTTAGCGGACTCTGTAGGCGCGTGGTTCTTGTAGGCGAATTGTTTGGCCATGGCACGATCTGAAGTCGGCGGAGGTGGGCTCACAAGCCCAGAAGCTGAGTGGGGCATGATATGCGTTCAACGCTCTTAGGACCACGAGCACTTGAAATTGGCTTTCCTCTATCTGGCATAAGTGTTCCTCCCATTTTGCCTGGGGCGCAAGCGTGGCCTCCTCTGCAAGAGGCACATTGCTAATAACATAGTTGTTGTGGGTTTGGTTGTCAGGTTCCTCTCATGTAGCCTGGCCTGTGATGGGGTGCGTGGAGCTGTCAGCACCGAACAATTCATCCGCGATGGGATCCTTAGAGTGGGCAGTGTCTTCAGGTGTTATCTGACTTAGGATTTGTGGCGGGTGATCTTCTTGAGCGATATCCGCATTGGGAGCGCGATGAGCCCTCAAGCTTCCTAGTCGGGTGAGCGTCCCTGCATGGTGCTCCCTTCTTAGGCGCTTGCATTTTTCTCCTGATGCTTGGGATGCGGTGACTGTGCATCTACCTCGAAGTGAGCTATTTCCCATGGGCAAGTTGGCGGGGGTTGAACTGGCACGCTTTTCTAGTGTCGCTTTACTGGCTACTTAGGCGCTTTTTCTTCATCATTGCTGCGAGCTGGGGGAATGCTGAGATTTGTCAGAGCTTCTGGGAATACCTTCCCACAGACGCGCAAAATTGTTGCGGGTCGCCCGAATCTTTTCCCGGTCCGGAGAATCAGACCGTCTTAGCTCAGAGTTGAGTCGGGCGCACAATCAGTTAAAGAAAATAGTAGCAATGGACAAGAGACATTTTTTATGTGGAAAACCTGGAAAGGGTGAAAAACCATGTGGATGGAACTATGCCGAGCCAAAATCCACTAGCTTCTTGTAGTGTCACAAAAATTGGTTTAATCTCGGAGGACGATAGGCCGCTACTCCTTTACAATCACAGAAAAAGAGAAAAAACAACTAAGTCCTTAGAGCCTCGATGGAAGTCCTCCGGCCTTGAGATGACATCGAGCTCACAGAGTCTTGATGGAAGCGTTCTGGCTGGAAAATCTTCTAAGTCCAAAGAGCTTCTAGAGGTTGCGCTCTCGTTGATACGGAGTGGGAGCGATCTCGCGGAGGCGGTTGATGTCACTTGAGGCGTGAGGAATCAGTAGCGCAAGGAGAAAAGCGGAGAGAATTCCTGAGCGAAGAATCGTCTTAAGTCCACGATCTCGGCGGAAAACCTCAGAGCTCTCTCTTGTCTCTGGAGTTGCTTGTCTTCAAATGAAGGCATGTGGGGTCTATTTATTTCAGGAGGGTCATGACGGTAATTGCGTTAGGGAGTGATTTGTTCCGGCGAATGACGTCGCTCTATTTTGATCACACAGATCACCATTTTTGCGACCGTGCTACGCGCTGGCGCGCCGTGTGCTTGCGCTGTCCGGATGCTCTTGCGGGTGTTCGTGCGATTTTTCCCTCTTTTGGATGTTTTCAGATCTTTTGGGTGAGCGCGGCTTTCTGCTTGCTACTATCTGATTGGGCTCCCTTGTACTTGGACCGGCTCGACTCAGAAATTTCATGGGGACCCTATGAGGGTTGTATGTTGACGACATACTTGCTACTGGCTGTTCTCCAACCATGATCCATGAGTTTAGACAAGCAATGAAAGCTATTTGTGAGATGACTGACTTGGTTCTAATGACATTTTTTGGGTATCCAAGTGGCTCAATCACATACAGTAATTTTCCTAACTTAACACAAATTTGTCGTAGAATTTCTGAGAAAAATCCAATTCTATCAATGCAATGCCACATTGACACCAATGGAAACAAATGAGGTATTGAGAATTAAGAATCAAAAAGAACCAGTGAATGGGGGGGGGGGTAGGCAAGCAACCTACTGTCGCATTGTCGACGACTGAAACTGAGTATATGACACTCAGTACAACCGCATGTGAATGCCTTTGGTTAAAACGAATCATAAATGCTATTACAGGAATAGAGAAAAACAAATCGACACAGATCAGGTGTGATAACTCCTCTGTGATTAGGGGTGGAAATAGGTCAGACGGCCTATCACGGGCCTGCAACCTGGCCTGCCATCAGCATGGCCTGACCTGACCTATTTTCTATTTACTATAAAAAATAGGTCTATAATTGGGTCTGTTTTTAAAATAGGCACAGACCTTTATTATTAAATCCTGGCCTGTAAGCCTGCAGGCCGGCCTACATTATTTTTAAATAATAAATAAACTGAATTTATTATATAAACTTAAATATCTCTAATTACCTAATTACTAATAGTATATTAAAATAGAAACATTCTCATTTCCTAAACCATGAAAAATGAATTATTAAGTAGGCCTACAGGCCAAGCAAGGCCTACCCGTTTTGCAAAATAGGTCAGGACAGGCCTATATTTTGGCCTACATCAGGCTAGTAGGCCAGGCTCAGGCCCAAAAAGACTAATGTAGGTCGGGCCTATTTTCCATAAAGCCTGACCTGGCCTATTTCCACCCCTATCTGTGATTATGCTTGCTAAAAACCCCATTACACAAAAGCAAAGCGAGCATATAGAACTTCGACTACATTTTGGCTATGTTTGGCACAGCTTATTTGCTCCGGTGAGGTTGGACAAAAATGTCATTGTCATACCAAAATCTTATGCCCCAACCTAGTTTTTTTTTATAACGGTAGTAACATTTGTCATACCAGACATACATTCTATGACAATGACGTTTTTGTCCAACCTCACCGGAGCAAATAAGCCGTGATAAACTGCGCCAAACGCAGCCTTTATCAGAGATCTAGGCTCCGTTTGGGGGGACCTTAATTAAGGTACGGTTCATGCGGTCGTAACCGCTTGACCGATGAAATTAAGGCTTCGTTTGGGGGGACTTATTTTCACCGATCAAGCGGCTACGACCGCATGAACCGGACCTTAATTGCAGTCGTAGCCGCTTGACCGGTGAAAATAAGTCCCCCCAAACAGAGCCTAAGTCCCCCCCAAACAGAGTCTAAGTCCCCCCAAACGGAGCCCTAGTTGAAAAGCAACTAATATTAGTAATGCATTGCCCGTCGGAAAATCAATTAGTCGCAGACCTATTCACGAAACCCTTAGCACGGTTCGTTTCACTGATCTGCGAAAGCAAATGGGGATAGACAGAATACCACCTTAAGAGGGGAAATGTTGTTGATGCAGGTATTGCTGTAAGTCGCCATTCTGCCTAGCGATAACTCAATCAGATGCAGGGAAACTTAACACCTGACAAAAAAAACAAAAGCAAGTTTATCTTCAGCTGTTTATTAAAACATAGCCAGATGTACACTTATCAGTTTTCTGTCTCTTGTACTTGTTTAAGCAGGCCACCTCTTGCTGGGCTCTATAAAAGCCCCATGTGTTGTAACATTAAGGCTCCGTTTGGGGGGACTTATTTCCACGGATCAAGCGATTACGATAGCATGAACCTGACCTTAATTAAGTCCCCCCAAACAGAGCCTAAAACTTTATCCATATGCTTATGATAAAACACAAGTAAAACGAGTAAAACCATAACAGTATGTGTACTTTGGATCATCTCATTTTTATTTTTACTTGCTTAAGGCTCCGTTTGGAGAGACTTGACCGGTTCATGCGGTCGTAACCGCTTGACCGATGAAAATAAGTCCCCCCCAAACAGAGCCTAAATCAACATTGGACGCTGGAGAAATGGAGAAATGGTGTTAGAAGTGGCAAATTCCCCCTTGACGTTAATGGCAACATTTATTATATATATAAATATTATATCTATACAATATAAAAAAAAATTATAGCTATGAGCAATACTCAGCATCCTTAGTAAATAAAGATTGGCCAAAGAGAGAGAGAGAGAGCGTCGGTGGTAGGGGAAAAGAGAGAGAGGAGAGAGAGGGAGGGGAGAGAGAGTGTGGTGTTGATTTACTGGCAATCTGAACAGTCAACATTAAATGGTGGTTGTTATCAGTTCTTTTGTACCTGATACCAGTTACAAATACATTAAAGTAGAACACTTAATTTTGTAACTAATAGGGAGTAAAACTCTTGTAACGTTCAGCTTTTTTGCTCTTATAAAATGACAGCAATGTATCAGAAAATATATCAATAAAAACAACCATTCTCTACTATGCCTTTATCTTTTTTCGTTTTTCTATTTCTCTACACTATATTTCTTACATTTCTTGAATGAAATTGACTAACAGTGGTATCAAACCACTGGTTGGATCAATTTCGTTCATGCTCAACCTCTGATCCATGGCCTCACTATCTACCTCTGATTCTACTTCTTTCTCCCATGCTTCAGTCCCTGTATTCACAGGTGACATGTATGATTTCTGGAGTATCAAAATGCGCACAGTATTTGAATCCCAAGATCTTTGGGTGACAGTAAGCAAGGGTGTTACCACTTCCGGCAAAGCTGCAGACGGAACAACCCCAAAAGTCAGCAAAAGAAGAGAAGATGAAGGATGTTTGTGCATTGTTGTTGTTACAATAGTGCGTGTGAAATGAAATCTTCCCAACTATAATGGGAGCTACCTCCGCAAAGATGGCATGGGACACATTAAAAGAAGAATTTGTGGGCGCACAAAAGGTAATCTTCATAAAACTCCAAACCATGTGGAGAGACGATAAAGATCTTCATATGAAATCAGGAGAAAGCATAAAAGATTTTTTTGCCAGAACTACTACTTTGGTAAAACAAATGAGAATAACGGGGAAGTAATTGAGGACATTAAAATTGTTCTGAAAATTATTCGATGCCTATCGCCGGTATTCAATCCTGCAATAATGGTCATAGAGGAGGCAAGGGATTTATCATCTCTCTCTAGCACAATTGCAAGGGTCTCTACTGGCACATGAAGAGAGACTCAAGAAGCAAAATGAGCCCCTTGAAATTGCTTTTCAAATGAAAATGCATTTACATAAGGCAAAAATGATAAAAATAAATCAGATTTTTCCACTTTTTCAAAACCATCAGCACCCTGGAAATCAACATCCAGAGGTCGTGGGAGAGGGAGAACATCTCCACATCATGCAAAAAAGCAAGGTTTATTTTGCACGTTGTGTAAGAGGACTAATCACAATCTCAAAGACTGTTTTATCAAATGTAAGCGATGCAAGAGTGGTAATCATTTTGAAAAGGATTGTTGGTTTAACCAAAAAGTGTTGAGGTATATTTATCTAAGTGTGATTGGGCTTCTTAACGGGTCGGTTAGGATCCGATAGACATCCAAACCCGTAGTCGAGAGTTTAGGGTTTAGCCTATAAATAACCTATCTAGGGGCAACAGGGAGACCATTTCCAAACTAGATGGTCACGCGGATGCTTCGAGCACTCTAACATTCTCGAAGTAGTAAATCAGGTCAGCTCAAATCTGATAAATCCTAAGACTTTATATGCAAGACTAGGAGGAAACTACTCCTGCTAGCTAGAACTCACTGTTGAAATTGGTGAAGTGAAAGTGAGGGTGATCGGCAGTACGGGCGACCCGGGCGGTTTGACCGCGCGGACTGGTTCTAGTCCGGCGGGTTGGTAGTTGGCGACCTGGGTAGTGAGCTGCGGGTTGGCTTTGCGGACTGCGCGGACTGGTTGAGTCCGGCAGTGGGCCGAGCTCTGCAAGGAAGTGTGCGCGGCCCGTGCGGACTGGGCTTGGAGTCCGCACGACCTCTTTGAAGGGTGGTAGCCGCGGTCTGGGCTTGGAGCTGGCGGACTGGACTTTGTATCTGCCAAGCTCGCGCCTTCTTGTCTTGCTCGTGGAGTTGGTTTCCGCAGTTCCGCTGTGACTGGGCTTGTGCCAGTGGTCGCGGACTGCGCGAGATGAATTCGGTTTCCGCAGTATCCGCTGTGACCGGGCGGGTTGCCTGTGGATGCAGTTTAGTGCTTGCGGGTTGGCGGGTTGTCTGAGCTTTATCGAGCGGACTCGGCGAGATGGCGTTGCTACTCGCGACCAAGGGGCGGTGTCTCTATCTCATAAGGTGGTGACCGCACTCCTCACCCGGCCTATAAATAGGACCCCCCCGGCACCTCATTTGGTAGCAGAGTGAACAGTAAGTTGGGCTTGAGTGTTGGCTGCGGACTCGATTTTTTGTATCCGCGCGGGCTGTTGCTTAACCGGTTTCTGTGTGCAGGTGGCGCGGCTAGCAGTGTCAAACCAGGAGTTTGGTTCTGACCGCTGGAGTTAGCGGGCTGCATTGGCGGTTATCAACATCAGTTTTATCTCAAGTTTCTTCTCTGTCCGCGCGACCTCGCGGTCTCGGCGGATAGGCGGCTTGTTCCTCTGTTCAGCAGCAGTTAGGCGAATAACGGGTTGTCCGCGCGACCTCGCGGTCTAAGCGGACTCCTTGTTATTGTTCGGCTTCAGCAGTTTGGCGGTGTGCGGACTCGGCGAGCTCGGCTGTCTCGGCCGACTTGGCGGTCTCAGTGTTTTATCCGCCCGGCTTGTTTTTCTGTTTTTTCATACTAGCGAAATCATGTCTCGCCACGTATGCCTCGCCTTGTAAAGAAGTTGAATAAAAGGTTGATCTGCTTGCTTCTGTCTGTGTGTTTGGTTATCTAAGTTGCTTCTTACTTTCCGCGGTTCAAGTTGTGATCTGGGTAGTGCCGAAGATATTAATTTGGTGTTTGGGCTACCTTGTTGATCAACTTGAGAAAATTTAACATGGTATCAGAGGAAGGTTCAGTTACTTGAGCGGTGATCAACAGGCTTTGTTGTTGCTCTGTGTGCTTCTGAAGGATAACCAAGTTAGCGCCATGGACGGTGGTCTTGCAAGAGGTCTTGGTATTGAGCTTTTGACGCCGACTAACTTCAAGAAGTGGAAGTCGTGCATGAAGAGCTATCTTCTGGGTGAGGAGTTATGGGAGGTCGTCGGTGGAGATGATCAAGTAGAAATAACTGCTGAGTTTGGTACAGCCGAGCAGGTGAGAGTGTGGAGGAAGACAAATGCCAAGGCTGAGTTTGCTCTCAAGCGGGCGGTGTCACCTGAACTCTTTGATCACATCTTAGGATGTGAGTCTGCTGCTGAGATTTGGACTTCCCTTGATGGGTTGTTCAATAGGAAGAATGTAGCAAGGCTACAGTTCTTAGAGAATGAGTTGGCTAAGGCAACTCAGGGAGATCTTTCTATCTCCAAATTCTTCTTGAAGATGAAGAGCTTGTGTGCTGAGCTCTCTGCTCTTGATCCTGATGAGCCGATCTCCGAGGCTAAGCTGAAGAGGCACATAATCCGCGGTTTGCGGAAGGAGTATGTGGCCTTCGTTACTTCTATTCAAGGCTGGGCTACTCAGCCCTCTCTTCTGGAGCTGGAGAATCTGCTTGCCTCGCAGGAGAGCTTGGCAAGACAGATGGCCGGGGTGACGGCCTCTGAAGGAGCTAGTGATGCTCTCTTCACTGAGAAGAAGAAGAAGAGATGGGAAGGGAAGAAGAAGCAGTCTACGGCTGGAGATGAATCTTCATCTTCTAAACAGCAGGAGGGGAGCCTTGCTCCTAAGAAGGATTGGAAGAAGAACCTGAAGTGCTTCAGGTGTCATCAATCAGGCCACTTCAAGCGAGACTGCAAGGTCAAGCTGCAGCCTGGGCATGCTGCAGGCAAGGAGGAAGCCTCCTCAAGCAAGGAGGAAACTGGCTGGGGTAGAGCGTTCATGACGGGCACTTGTGTCCGTGCTTTGTCCACCAGTGACATGGAGGACGACTGGATCGTTGACTCCGGGTGTGGTCATCACCTCACCGGAGATTTGTCAAAGTTCTCTTCGCTGCAGGCATACTCAGGTAACGAAGCTATCATAACTGCTGATAACACTATTCATGCAGTAGAGAAGGAGGGTATAGTAACGGTGGGCAGTGATAAGGGGCCACTCACGTTAAGGAGTGTTTATCACGTACCGGGTATGAAGAAAAACCTCTTCTTTGTGACCAACGCGGTTAATGCTGGTTATCACGTTCTGTTTGGGCCAACAGAAGTGAAGTTCCTTCGCAACGTATCAACGGTTAAGGCTGATGTTGCTCATATAGGAAGGAGAGTAAAAGACTTGTTTGTCTTATCAACAAGCTCCTATGTTGATCGTATGAGGGCCAATGATAGCGCTGCTATGTGGCATGAGAGGCTGGGGCATGTCGGGATGGATAAGCTGAAGGCTATGTCAAGTAGGAGCCTGGTGAGAGGCTTGCCTAAGCTATCATCTTTCGGTGAGGGTCATGTTTGTGCTGGATGTCAATATGGGAAGTCTCATCGTCTTCCATTTGATAAGTCGCAAACAAAAAGCAAAGCACCATTGGAGGTTATCCATGGTGATCTGATGGGACCAACCGCGACTGCTAGCCTTGGTGGAAGCATGTATATGCTAGTCTTGATTGATGACTATTCAAGATACACTTGGGTGTATTTCTTGAAGGAGAAGTCTGAAGCCTTCCGATTGTTTGTGGAGTTCAAGGAGCTGGTGGAGGGAAGGCTTAACCTGAAGATCAAAAAGCTTAGAACTGATAACGGCGGAGAGTTTGTCTCCTCCGAGTTTTCTAACTTTTGCAGGAAGCATGGAATCCAGAGGGAGCTCACTTGTGCTCATACTCCACAACAAAACGGAGTAGCGGAGCGGAAGATCCGTCATCTGACGGAGACTTGCAAATGTTGGCTTCATGCCAAGAGTATCCCAAGGTCCTTCTGGGCGGAGGGAATGTCTTGTGCTGCCTATGTCATCAATCGGATGCCTTTGAGTCCGATCAACATGAAGTCTCCCTTCGAGATGTTGCTGAAGGAGAAGCCTAGTGTGGAACATCTTCGGGTGTTTGGATCAACTTGCTATGTGCATATCCCTGATGCGCTAAGGACTAAGCTTGATGCAACGGCAAGGAAGCTTGTCTTTGTTGGCTATGATGAGCGGAAGAAGGGATGGAGATGCATGGATCCGGTGACGAAGAAGTTCGTGGTGTCAAGAGACGTTGTCTTTGACGAACTGACGTCATATGGAGGAAGCTCGGTTGAGCTGCCAGATAGCAAGGTTGATGAGGATCAGGAGGTGGCTGAGGTAGCTGATCAAGTGGAGCTGGCTGTGTCACCAGCAGCTCCAGTTGCTTCAAGTTCTGGAGGAGAAGCTTCTGAGTCAGGAAGCTGGGGGAGCATTGTTCCAAGTTTGCCAGAGAGCAGAGGTGAACCAGAAGAAGCAGCGGAAGTGATTAGCAAGGAGCAGCCTCTTCGGAGGTCAAAGAGGGTTATCAAGCCTCCAGCTCGCTACTGCGAAGGAAACACTGTGAGCTATGTCTCATGCTTCTTTGCAGGTCCTCTGGATGAGCGAGAGCCTGCTAGCTTCAATGAGGCCACTGGTGTCAAGGAGTGGGAAGATGCCATGAGAGAGGAGATGGATGCTCTCAAGAAGAATGAAACTTGGGATCTTGTTTCCAAAGTTGATGGCATTACTCCGGTGACATGCAAGTGGATGTTTAAGTTAAATAAGAAGGCAGATGGAAGCATTGAGAGATTCAAGGCTCGCCTGGTGGCTCGGGGGTTCTCTCAACAGTATGGAGAAGACTATGAGGAGACGTTCAGCCCTGTTGCAAAGATGACTTCAGTTCGGATGGTGATTGCATTGGCTGCATGCCAAGGATGGAGGATGTGGCAACTTGATGTAAAGAATGCTTTTCTTTATGGAGAGATTGACAAAGACATCTTTATGGATCAGCCACTTGGTTTCGTTTCTGAAGTTCATCCTGATTACGTCTGCAAGCTCAGGAAGGCTCTCTACGGGTTGAAGCAAGCTCCTAGAGCTTGGTATGGGAAGATAGCAGAATATCTGCAATTCTGTGGATACCTTGCTTCAAACTCGGATTCTAGCTTGTTCATCAAGAAGAAGGGGGAGCTTTCTGTCTTGGTCCTGCTGTATGTTGATGATATGATCATCACAGGGAATTCTGAGGAGGAGGTTGCTAGGCTCAGAGCTGAGCTAGCCATTCGCTTCGAGATGAAAGACCTGAGAGAGCTTCATCACTTTCTTGGTCTCGAAGTGGAGAGGAAGGAGAGCAGGATCCTTATCTGCCAGAAGGGATATGCTGAGCGCATTGTGAACCGGTTTGGCTTGATTGAAGGGAAGACTTGCTCTACTCCTATGGATCAAGGGCTGAAGCTTCGACGAGATGAAGGAAGGGTTCTTCCTGATCCCTTGGTGTTCAGGGCCCTTATTGGAAGCTTGATCTACCTGACGATTACTAGACCTGATATAGCTTATGTTGTTGGTCGAGTAAGTCGGTTCATGGCAGAGCCAAGGAAGTCTCATCTTGTAGCGGCAAAAAACATTCTGAAGTATGTCAAGGCAACTTCTGACATGGGACTTCTTTACAGAAGGGATGCGAATTTCTCTCTGCTAGGTTACACGGATGCTGACTATGGTGGTGATTCGGATGACCGAAGGTCAACTTCTGGTTATGTGTTCACTTGTGGATCAGCGGGCATTTCATGGTGTAGCAAGAAGCAGGACTCGGTATCTGTCTCTACTACGGAAGCTGAGTACAAGGCGTCTGCATTGGCAGCTCGGGAAGCCATTTGGCTAAGGCGGCTAGTAGATGATGTCCATGAGGAAGTGCAAGGCCCTACTTTACTCCGAGGGGATAATGAGAGTGCTCTCAAGCTTGTGAACAATCCAGTTTATCATGCCAGGACTAAGCATATTGAGATCGATCACCACTTCATAAGGGAGAAGGTGTTGGAAGGATCTCTTGTAGTTGGTCATGTTCGGAGTGAAGATAACCTTGCTGACATCTTCACCAAGTCGCTGTCGAAGGGGCCTTTTCAGCGGCTTCGAGGTCTGCTTGGTTTGATCACCACTTCTCACTTCAAGGGGGAGTGTTGAAATTGGTGAAGTGAAAGTGGGGGTGATCGGCAGTACGGGCGACCTGGGCGGTTTGACCGCGCGGACTGGTTCTAGTCCGGTGGGTTGGTAGTTGGCAACCTGGGTAGTGAGCTGCGGGTTGGCTTTGCGGACTGCGCGGACTGGTTGAGTCCGGCAGTGGGCCGAGCTCTGCAAGGAAGTGTGCGCGGCCCATGCGGACTGGGCTTGGAGTCCGCACGACCTCTTTGAAGGGTGGTAGCCGCGGTCTGGGCTTGGAGTTGGCGGACTGGACTTTGTATCCGCCGAGCTCGCGCCTTCTTGTCTTGCTCGTGGAGTTGGTTTCCGCAGTTCCGCTGTGACTGGGCTTGTGCCAGTGGTCGCGGACTGCGCGAGATGAATTCGGTTTCCGCAGTATCCGCTGTGACCGGGCGGGTTGCCTGTGGATGCAGTCTAGTGCTTGCGGGTTGGCGGGTTGTCTGAGCTTTATCGAGCGGACTCGGCGAGATGGCATTGCTACTCACGACCAAGGGGCGGTGTCTCTATCTCATAGGGTAGTGACCGCACTCCTCACCCGGCCTATAAATAGGACCCCCCCGGCACCTCATTTGGTAGCAGAGTGAACAGTAAGTTGGGCTTGAGTGTTGGCTGCGGACTCGATTTTTTGTATCCGCGCGGGCTGTTGCTTAACCGGTTTCGGTGTGCAGGTGGCGCGGCTAGCAGTGTCAAACCAGGAGTTTGGTTCTGACCGCTGGAGTTAGCGGGCTGCATTGGCGGTTATCAACATCAGTTTTATCTCAAGTTTCTTCTCTGTCCGCGCGACCTCGCGGTCTCGGCGGATAAGCGGCTTGTTCCTCTGTTCAGCAGCAGTTAGGCGAATAACGGGTTGTCCGCCATCAGTTTTATCTCAAGTTTCTTCTCTGTCCGCGCGACCTCGCGGTCTCGGCGGATAAGCGGCTTGTTCCTCTGTTCAGCAGCAGTTAGGCGAATAACGGGTTGTCCGCGCGACCTCGCGGTCTAAGCGGACTCCTTGTTATTGTTCGGCTTCAGCAGTTTGGCGGTGTGCGGACTCGGCGAGCTCGGCTGTCTCGGCTGACTTGACGGTCTCAGTGTTTTATCCGCCCGGCTTGTTTTTCGGTTTTTTCATACTGGCGAAATCATGCCTCGCCACGTATGCCTCGCCTTGTAAAGAAGTTGAATAAAAGGTTGATCTGCTTGCTTCTGTCTGTGTGTTTGGTTATCTAAGTTGCTTCTTACTTTCCGCGGTTCAAGTTGTGATCTGGGTAGTGCCGAAGATATTAATTTGGTGTTTGGGCTACCTTGTTGATCAACTTGAGAAAATTTAACACTCACAACATACCCCTCGACATAAAAACTAAATTTGAAAAATATGAAATTTGTGCGCAAACTAAGATAACCAGAACACCTTTTTGTCAGGTTTCTAGGAGCACACAATTGCTATAGTTGATACACTCCGACATTTGTGACTACAAAAGTTTTGTCACATATGGAGGTCGGAAATTACTAATAACTTTTTTCGATGGCTACTCTAGATTCAGTCACATTTATCTTCTTAAAACCAATGATGAAGCCTTTGAAAAATTTCGTATATTCAAAAATAGGGTTGAAAATCAACTTGACATGAAAATAAAAAGGCTAAGAAGTGATAGAGGAGGAGAATACGTCTCGGGGGAGTTCAGAGATTTCCTTTCCAACAATGGCATAATCCCTGAAACCACCGCTCCATATTCCCCACAATCCAACGACATCGCTGAAAGAAAAAATAGAACTTTAACAGAAATGTTGAATTCTTTGTTGCTGACTGCTGGCATGCCTGCGACCTATTGGGGTGAAACCATTCTCGCGTCAAATCATATTCTTAATAAAGTTCCCCATGCAAAGTTGACTAAGACACCCTACGAGCTTTGGTTTAAGAGGCCTCCTAGATTTGACAATCTAAAGACCTGAGGCTGTATCGCTTATGTTAGGATACCAGACTCTAGAAGAGCTAAGATTGGACCCAGGACAAATACCTGTGTCTACCTAGAATGTGCAGATGATAGTGCTGCAGACAGGTATCTTGATCTCACAACTAATACTGTAATAGAATCTGACACTGCCAGGTCTGCCAGCCACTAGTTCTGAGCCTTTAGTTGAGCCAGGACAATGTAAATCTGACACTAAGCCTGTAGACACAAGTGGTTTAGATACCAGAAGGCTATCTAGTGGAGAGAAAATGCCTAAAAGCTTCGGTACAGACTTCGTGACTTACCAAGTTGAAGCTGATCCATCAACTTATAAGGAAGTGATGCGATCTATAGACTCTATATTATGGAAAGAAGCCGTAGACGAAGAGATGAACTCTTTCATGCAGAACAACACATGCACTTTGGTCGATTTTCCCAAAGGGGCTAAAACCATTGGCAATAAGTGGGTTCTGAGGAAGAAGCTTAATCCTGATGAGAGTATCGCTAAATACAAAGCACGTCTAGTTGCCAAAGGCTTCACTCAAGTGAGTGGTGTAGACTACTTTGATATATACTCACCTGTATGTCACTATGCGACAATTAGGATTCTTCTCGCACTAGTATCTATTGAACACTACACTGTTCATCAGATGAATGTCAAGAATATATTTCTTAATGGAGATCTGACTGAGGAGATCTACATGCACCAGCCTGAAGGGTTTGTCATAGAAGGTCTAGAAAATAAGGTCTGTAAGTTGATTCACTATACGGATTGAAACAAACACCTAAAATGTGGCATGAGAAATTTTACACCTGTGTAAAAGGCTTGGGTTTCAAATCTTGTCTATCAGATAAATGTCTGTACGTAAGAACAAGTGCAAATAAAGTAGTCATCATATGCTTGTACGTTGATGATATGCTATTTCTAGGCACTGATCAGTCTGAGGTGAAAGATGTGAAAGTTGCCTTAACGGCACAATTTAGCATGAAAGACCTAGTTGAGGTGAAAACCATCCTAGGAATGGAAGTGAACTTCACAAAAAAGGATATTATCCTGAGTCAGAGTCACTACATTAGGAATCTACTGGAAAAGTGGGGTTACGATAAGAGCAAAAAGGCTGAGACTTCATACGATTGTAATAGTAGACTGAAACCGAATGAAGGTTCAGCTATCAGACAGTTGGATTATTCCAAACTCATAGGAAGTCTCATGCACGCTACTACCTGCACTAGACCTGACATAGCCTTTACGGTCGGCATGTTGAGTAGATTCACCAGTAACTCTGGGAAGGACCACTAGGATGCCTTAGACAGGTTAATGAGATACTTAAAGTATACTGAGAAGTATACTTTATGTTACAGTGGGCATCCTCCAGTGCTTGAAGGGTATTCCGATGCATCTTGGTGCTCGGAAATAGCTGATTGTCGATCCACTCGTGATTTTGTGTTCACACTAGGAGGAGCTGTAGTAGCTTGGAAGTCAAAGAGGCAAACGTGCATTGCACTATCCTCTATGAAATCGAAACTCTATGCTCTCACTTCAGCTGGAGAAGAAGCAGAGTGGATAAGAGATCTGATATTGGACATTCCAATGACGAGTCTAAAAATGAACTCTATTTCGATTTATTGTGACAATCAAGCCACAAAGACCATTGCTACAAATACGTTGTTCAATGGAAAGCGAAGGCAACTAAGGATGAAATAAATCTGGTTGACCTATCTCACAAGTCAGGGGATAATCTCTCTCTTGGACGTGAGATCAAAAGATAATGTAGAGATGTCTTTACTAAGAGCTTATGTAAGGTTCTCACATCTAAAACATCGGGGGAGATGAGATTAACGTCCATTTAGGAGGACTTAATACCTAGCTTATGTTTTAAATTTAAGAACCGTCGTCTGCTTACATTCAAACATCTACGTTGAGCACACTAAAGTATTTCAGATATTATCTGATGAAAGCTAGATGTGAGATAGTTGTCAGTCATTCCAAACTTGATGACTTACGTAATTATTCTTTGCCAAAGGCTGAATTGGGTATCATTCCAAATAGGAATACTGAGGTTGTTGATATGTGCCCTGATATTATGATTATTTGCTATATCATTCCAAACTTGATGATATAATAGTCACAGCTTGTTGTATCATTCTAAACTTGATGATATAGCACAATTGTGGAACGTTAATAATAACCTTAATAATCGAAGGAACATGGTTTGATTCTATGAAATCAATTAATCTAATTTTGTGTGAATTAGATAGAGATGCTGTTTTGGGATTCTTTCCTCCCAGTTAGAGTATTAAGTTCACCCTTTGTTAGAACTAATCACTTTATTTCTGCAAATGTTTGAATTCATAGAAATTTGTCTCATGACATTCTTGTTGTAATTGTTTACAAGCAATATGGAAATTGGAGGAGAGACAATTGATTTTGACCCAGATGATGGTGATCTACTGTTGGTCTAGATCAATTATCAGTTTGAGCTTTCCAGTTTCTTGTTTTATATCATGTTTGGAACATTTGGTTTGAGTTTAGCATTTTGTTATCTAAAACTTATATTTATAATTCTGGAAAAACTTTTTTGTTTGGTCATTATTAACTATTGGATAAGTAGTCCATTTTCTTATGCTAACACTTATATACAATATAGGAGGAGATTGTTGAGGTATATTTATCTAACTGTGATTGGGCTCCTTAACGGGTCAGTTAGGATCCGATAGACATCCAAACCCGTAGTCGAGGGTTTAGGGTTTCGCCTATAAATACCCTAGCTAGGGGCAACGAGGAGACCATTTCCAAACTAGATGGTCACGCAGATGCTTCGAGCACTCTAACAAAAAGAAGATGCTAACCTTTGTGAGAAAGATGGCAATGAAGGTAAAGGAGAATAGATGTATACCAAACCAGATCAAATATTTGTTGTTTGTTTTAAGTCTGAAATCAAACAGTGCAGTGACTGGATAATCAATAGTGGTTGTTCCAGCTACGTGCTACTCAAAGGATCTATTCACTTCTCTTGATGATACCTTAAAGTCTGGAGTCTACCTAGGAGATGGCCAACCAAAAAACATTGAAGGGAAAGGCGTTATCACAATATAAGCTGATAAAGGGCCCAAGTTAATCTCTAATGATCACTGGGTTCCAGATCTTACCTAAAATTTATTGAGTGTTGGTCTATAGAAAGGGGGTATTCAGTCACATTCAACAACAACTAATGTCATATAGTTGATAAATCCTCCAGTGACCAAATTGCCTCAGCTGAAATGACTCAAAATAGAATTTTTCTATCAAGCTAACACCTGCAGGACATCAAGCACTCACTTATAATCAGAGTGGTGGTAGCAACATTCTTTTATGGCATCACTAGATGGGTCACCTTCACTGGGATGGCATCCAAAAGATGGTTCAATAGAAGCTTGTTCTGGGAATTCCAAAATTACAACATCAAAAGGAGTTTTGTGAAGAGTGTACCAAGTCCAAAGCTCATAAGCTATCATAACCTCAAGCCTCAGTCAAGCAAAGCAGTCGACCTCTCGATCTCATTCATGCAGATTTATGGGGCCCTGCCTCAACTGAGTGAATTGGAAGAAAAAGGTACTATCTTTTATTTGTTGATGACTATACAAGATATATGTGGATCTATTTTCTAGCATACAAACATGAAGTTTTTTTGTCATTTAAGCAATTTAAAATCCAAATTGAGAAAGAGCTTGTCTATCTAATTTCTGCTCTAAAAACTAACAGAGGAGGAGAGTTTCTCTTCACACTTTTCTCTAAGTTTTGCTTAGAACAAGGAATCAGGTGAAACCTTATAGCTCTCAGGTACCCTCAGCAAAATGGTGTGGTGGAGCGCCGCAATAGAACAATCCTTGAGATGGCCAGGGGTATGATGTTCACAACAAAAATGCTTAAGCCATACTGGACAGAAGCATGCAATATTGTCGCGTATATACTTAATAAAAGCTACACAAAGCCTATCCTATCAACAACATATGAGACACTGTATAAAAGAAAGCCTAATGTTTTTCATCTTAGAACATTTGTCTTTATTGCTTATCTGTTACATGATCAAACAGATAAATTAGAGCAGAAGACAGACTGGTATGTCTATATTGGATATTGTAGTACCTCAAAAGCTTATCGTTTATATGATCCAAGCTGCAACAAGCTTGTTATATCAAGAGATGTAACATTTAATGAGGCTCAGTGGTGGTGGGCTTGGAGTCAAAATTCTGGCTCCACTAGTGCTACATCCAGACTCATTCGAGTGGTTGAACCAGACATAACCACTGATTCTATCTAACTTGAAGATGAAACTGTTAGTGAAGATGAGGAAGATCATTTCTTGATAGCCCCAATTCTTCATTGCCCTGAAAGATGCGCATCCTAGAATACATATATCAGTCTTACAACATTGCTACAATCCCAAATACACCACCCTCTTATGAAGAAGCGTCATCTAAGAAGGAGTGGATTCAAGCAATGAAAGAAGAATTGGAAATGGTAAGCAAAAATAAAACTTGGGAACTCACTATTTGCCATCCAAATAAAGATGTCATAGAGCTTAAATGGGTATACAAAGTAAAAAAAACAAATGAAGAAGGAGAAGTTGTTTGTTATAAAGCACGCATTATGGCCAAAGGTTACTCTCAGATTTCAGGACAGGGCTACGAAGAGACTTTTGCTCCCGTAGCTCGTATAGAAACAATTCGAATGTTACTCTCTATTATTGTACAAAACAAATATCATATTCATCAAATGAATGTGAAATCAACATTCTTAAATGGAATCATAACAGAAGAGATACGTGTTCAACAACCGCAAGGTTTCAAAACACCAAGTGAAGAGAGCAAGGTCTATCACCTTAAAAAGACTCTCTACAGCTTGAAACAAGCTCCACAAGCTTGGAACAAGAATATTGATGAACATCTCATCAATTCAGGATTCATTCGATGTCCTGTTGAACTTGCCTTATATGCACAAAGAGTTCATGGAGAAATCACTCTCCTACTCTTATACGTGGATGATTTAATCATAACTGGATCGTCATCTGAGATGATTACTACCTTAAAAACAAATCTGAAACAGCAGCAGCGCTGTTGGGGGGGGCGCTGTTTTTGAGTCGCGGAAATTTTCCGCGACTCAAAAATAGCAGCAGCGCTGCGGCCTTAGCGGCAGCGCTGCTGCCCCCCTTTTTAAAATATTATTTTTTATATTATTTTTTATATTATATTTTAAATTATATTAACATTTATATTATAATTTATAAATGTTATAATAATTTATATTATAATTTATAAATGTTATAATAATTTATAAATGTTAAAATATTATAAGTTATATAAATTATTGTAAAAAAATTATTTTGGTTCATGTGATTGTGTCTTATATGTTGAAAAAAACACTGCAAAAAACTGTTCTTCCAAATAGTTTCACAGATTCTGCCACCACTCTGCAAAACAGCTGATTATTTCACCACTGCTTCCCACCACTGCTTCTCCAGTCGCTGCAGTCGCGCCAAACAGAGCCTTAGTAATGTTGCGTGTGAGGCTCTGTGGTTGGAAGAGGCACTAAAGTTTATGAAGGAGGACAGGGAAGCTGTATCAGCAACTCTAACTCTAAAATGCGATAATATCTCAGCGATTTCACTCGCAAAAAACCCTGTTTTCACAATCGTAGCAAGCATATCCATTTGTGATATCATTTCATAAGGAAGCAAGTTGAGAATAAGAAAAATGAGATTGAGTTCTGTAGAATCGGGTAACAGCTTGCGGACATTCTGACGAAGGCGCTTACTCACGTAAAGTCTCTTATGATAAGAAACATATTATCAATCACCCCCCGTCCAGATTGAAAGGGGTGTTGATGTGCTGGCAATCAGAATAGTCAGCATTAAAGGGTGGATGTTACCAGTTCTTTTGTACCTAATACCAGTTACAAATACATTAAAGCAGAACACTTAATTTTGTAACTGATAGGGAGTAAAAACTTTATCAACGTTCAAATCTTCAACACCTATAAAATGGCTCCAATGTACCAATAAATATATCAATAAAACAACTATTCTCTACTATGCCTTTATCTTTTTCCAATTTTCTATTTCTATACACTATATTTCTTACTATTCTCGAATGAAATTGACTAACAGGAGGTGGCACAGAAAGAGAGAGATAGAGGAAATAGGGAGAGATAGAGAGAGGTGAGAGGGACCATGGGGAGGGGAGAGAGTTGTTGCCATTGGAGCTTTCTGACGGGAGCTTGGAACTCCTTTCCAACTGGGCATTCCCATCGAATGATCATCGGTATTGGTTGCCGCCGCCACTTGTGTAACACCCCAAAATGTTGTAGGAGCGACGGGGATCACTTTTGGCCAAGACAGAGTTTTGGTGCTGGTGACACGGGCCCCGACACGGGCGTGTCGGAGGCCGTGTCGGGCGTGTCGAGCTCGGGCCGTCGAGCTGGCCGTGTAGTCGTTGGAGCCGACAAGATGGTGGCGTTTGTGTTGCGAGCGAAGGAGAAAGGTGAAAGAGACGCTCCAATCCGGGTAGTTGGAGCCGACAAGCTTGGAAACGGTGCCAAGGTTCCCGGAAGGAGTAGGAGGTAGAGGAGGAGCTGGATTAGCTACAGGGGTGGTGGCAGTAGAAGCATCAGAAAGAGCCATAAGAGCAAACAACAGGAAGCCGCGCGGTTAGAAAACAAGCCGCGCGGATAGGCCGAAGAGGAACTGCAGCGGTCAGGATGTCAGACACCAGCGGCCAGAGAGACCACGACCAAGCCGCAGTAACAAGCAAAGGGGAAGAAGTCGAGCGGCAAGCAGACAGTCCGCTCGAACAGAAGCACGAGAGAGGGCAAGGCACACGACAATAGGTCACGGCGAACTAGGCAACAGGTCGCGGCGAACTAGGCAACAGGTCGCGACGACCAGAGCAAGAGCAAATAGGAGGAGGCAAGGCACACGGCGATAGGTCGCGGCGAACAAGGCGACAGGTCGCAGTGAACAAGGCAACAGGTCGCGCACACAGAGGGCAACGACAAGGAGACCGCGCGGACAGGGCGCAAGCCGGAGAAGCAAGCCGCGCGGACAGAGAGAAGCACAGAATCAGGAGGAAAGGATCGATTCCTCTGATACCATGTTAGAAGCAAACTAAAACAAGCCGGAAATGGTATAACTGAAATTTTATTATCAGAAAAATGTATCTATTACAAAGGTATGGCCTCCCTTATATAGAATGGAGGAGAGAAGAGAGAATACAAATAAGAGATGTGAGACTAAAACTATACAAAAGAATCTGGGCGGCTAGAACAACAGACCGGAACAAGCCGCGCGGTTAGACAGAAGGGCTAACCGCTCGGCCACTGTCAGAGAGAGAGACAAGCCGCCAAGTGAGACCGTTAGGCCGCCCAGTCTCCTAGTCGCCAGTAACAGACCGCTAGACCGCTTGGACCTCAGACCTCAACACAGCAACCAACCCGCTGAAGGCAAACCGCCAGACCGCCCGGTCAATAACCCGCCAAGCCAGACCGACAGACTCCCGGTCTCAACTTCAACAACCATTTCAGGTCGACGATGGTCGTGTGGAGGAACACGGCCTAGGACACGGGCGTGTCCCAGACCGTGTCACACCTGGGCTGTACGGTGGGGTACACGGGCAGTGACACGGGCACGAACACGGGCGTGTCTAGTTTGACACGGGCGTGTCTGATGCCGTGTCACCAAGCCGTGTACCTCTCTGACTGTGAATTGTTGGCCGATTGCACACGGGGGGCGTGACACGGGTCCCGACACGGGCGTGTCGCAGGTGACACGGGCGTGTCGGAGGCCGTGTCACATGCCGTGTTGCTGGTTTTCAATTTTGGTCGAGACGGCGAATGAGCTACACAGCCAGGCACACGGCCATGTGTGAACCCGTGTTCGGCCCAGTTTTTGTGATTTCAGATCTAATCCTAGCCGTTCGTTTCCTTGGCTTTGGATCCGACGGTGGGGGGCTGCTCCTGGGTGGTTTTAGCTGGGAATAGGGTTTTGAAACCCTTATTTCACTTGGGTACTCTCTCTCTAAAATCTAGAGAGAAGGGAGAGCTTGGAGGAGGAAGAAGGAGGTCAACTCCGGCGGCCGGTGGAGATTCGGAGCTCCAAATCGCGAGCCGTCTTCGGATCCGCGGAGGCAAGGAGATTGCGGTGCTTTTCATCCGCATAGATTTTCATGGCGCCGCGGAAGAACGCAAGGGTAACGATTTCTCATCCTTGGGCATGTGAAGCCCTCTTTTCCTTTGCATAGGAAGCCCTCTCTCGCGAGTGAGCGAAGAGTTGGAGCGTTCCTTGGGGTAGATATGTAAAGTCCCCCTTGTGTAGAGTCCGTATGCGAAAATGGACATAGGCATTGTGTGTGAAGCCTATCCGGGCAAGTAGAGCCGGATTGGTGATGTTGCATTGCATATGAACCGGGGAAGACTCCGGGTGTTTGGGCATTTTTCGGGTTTTCTACGTGGTAGATTGCATCAGGGAGCCTTGGAGATTAACTCCAAGGTGCACCCGGAAAACTGGGCAAAAGCGGGTTTTGCCAACACGGTGGCCGGGGAGCCAACGTGAACATAACCGGGTTATGTGATTATTGTGGTAGAAATGGGACTCGGTGAGTCTTGGCCTGCGCATATGGCTTAAATTGTCGTTGCGGTGTGAGCACGGGTCAGGCGGAACCGTACCCGGTCTATGTCGTTCGGTAGGACCGTTGGCATGGATGAGGGTCTTCGGCGGTCTATGGCTTAAATTGCCGTGACCAAGGCCAGGAAGGCAAAATGCTCATATGGATGACCGTCCAAGAGGCGGTGGTGGATTGGGAACGTCTATGGCTTGAATTGACGTGACGTTGGCCGGTTCGCCGAGAATGTGCCCTGAGTGCACGGGGTGTGTGGCCGTGCGAGCCCACGCCTGTGGAGAAGTGCAAATACTTTATATAATTGCCTATGCTAATAAAGTGCAGGGAAAGAGCATTGTCGCCCCGAATGTGGGGGCGAGACCGTTATAATTTGGTCAGCATTGCTGACCGTTGCTATTGTTTGCCACCGGGCGGTGGTTTGTGTCTTGCAGGCGCTGCGGAGCAGAGCGGGAAATAGCGGGCTAAAGCCCTTGTTGTTGTGCCGGCCCTCGAAGGCCTAATTGCTTATGTTTCTTTCCCGTTTTTCATGTATGGCCGGCCTGCGTGCCAAAGTTTGGAAAACACTTCTTTTGTTAAGTGAACAGTGTAAGGCCTTAAGGTCATTTCTCTTTTAGTGTATGTTTACATTCCTGAGTTTGTAGTGGACATTCATGCTGTTGTGGCTGGGTTCTTATTTCTTTTGCAACCTAATAAATTGCTTCCGCTAGGTGTTGTGTAGGACAACATGATTGGTTGGATGGTTTCAACGCGTAACCAACCGGTCTGTCCGTAGTATATGGCGTCGGGCCCCGGCCGGACCTACTGCTATATGCTATGCAATGGATAGGGGTGTTACAAATTGGTATCAGACTTCTGGTTTCGATCAAGCTTAAATGAATTCGTGGACGAATTCACTTTAAGGGGTGGTGAGCACATGTGTGCGTCATCGTTATAACATGAAAAGAACCCATGAATGTCCACTTAGGAATGAAAATATACATGTTTGAGGAACCTGCGTGTTCCTATAATTGCTGTTTGCAGTAATTTTTGGTCGCTTATCGGTGTTTTGCACGATTATAGGTGACCAAGAGTGATGCTGGGCCGTCTGAACGGCCAGGTTCTGAGGCGAGCAGTGCGCCAAGCGATGCGCCTGCAACACCTCCGTCTGCCGAGACCATTAGGTTGGTGGCAGAAGCGGTCATGGCAATGATCAATGCGCAGCCTGCAAGGCAGGTGCAGCAGCCTGCTTCTGCTGTGGAGCAAGTACCGCTTCAGACGGCAGAGCAAAGGAGGGGTGAGCAAGTAGTTTTGGAGCCAGAGTTGCCTCGGAGAGCAACTGAAAGACAACTGAAGCACGTGATGGGCTTTCATCCACCGGTATTCACGGGGGCAGAAACCCCGACCCAAGCAGAGGATTGGCTCTCAAGGGTCAACAGGGTGATGACTGCGACGGAAACGGAAGAGTGGCAGAAGACCACTATAGCGACGTTCCTTTTGGATGGGGACGCAAGACTATGGTGGGAAGGCCTAGAGCTACATCAGTTGCGGGGAAGGCCGTTGGCCGAAGTTTTGATGGAGGAGTTTGCGAGACTATTCATGGCTCGATACCTCCCCTCGGCGCAAAGAATTGCGCTAGAAAGCGAATTTCAGAAGTTGGTGCAAGGGGATTGCACCGTTGATGAGTACCTCCACGAGTTTACTCGGTTGGGGAGATATGCCGGCGCTACCTTCGCAGACGAGGAGCGCAAGGCGAGCCGCTTCTATAAAGGGCTAAGAGATGATTTAAGGTTGCTACTATCGGGGCCCAAGGCGCAGGGTTTCATGACCCTGGTCAGTTCGGCCCGGTCCTTGGAGAAGGACATGAAGAATGTCCAAGCGAAGAAGGAATCTGGTAGTAAGAAAGCGGAGTTCAAGGCACCGACTACGTCGAAGTCGGGCTACCGCAAATTCTATAAGAAAGCTAAGACGTCGGGTCCAGCTTCTTCAGGTGCCTCGGGGGCAACTACCAATCGAACCCCGGGCGCTTATTTCACGTGTGGAAAGACGGGGCACTTTGCCCGTGATTGCTGGAGTGGATGCTCAAAGTCCGAAAGGAAACAAGGAGCTACCTACGAGGAGAAGGGCAAGGCGGTGGAGTCAACCGCGTCCCACTATGGTCCGACTCAGCCTAGAGTCTATAACTTGGGCCAGCAGGAGGCCATCAAGCAAGCGGATGTGGTGACAGGTACGAGTTAATTTACAGCAAGTTAACTTTATATACTGTTGTCTATTGCTTGTTAGCCTAATATTGTTTGTATAGGCTTTGTTGTGATTAGTGATAGTCCGGCACGGGCACTGTTCGATACGGGAGCTTCACACTCCTTCTTGTCCGAAAGCTTTATATCGCGCATCGGAGTCCCTTCTTCGATGGCGAAGGACAAGTTGGATGTGCTACTACCGAATGGGTGCTCGATGCGTGCGGACAGAGTGTGCGCCATGAAGGTTCTCATAGGGAGCCAAGAGTTCGACTTGCTAGCGTCATTACTGCCGTTAGTAGAGTTCGACGTTATATTTGGAATGGACTGGCTGTCAGAGCAGAAGGCTTGGATCGACTGCGACCGGAAGGAGGTCAAGCTGGGTGTAGGGCGGGAGACTACATTCGAGGGACTCAAGGGGTTGAGCAAGACGCTGATGTCTGCTCTTCAGGTGGTAAAGGCAGTTCGTGTTGGAGCAGAGCTGTTCTTCGCAATAGTGGGGGCGGTGGAGCCAAAGTCCACGTTGGATAGCATTCCCGTGGTTTGCGAATACCCCGATATGTTCCCGGATAGTCTTCCCGGGGCCCCACCGCAGCGGGAGATTGATTTCACCATCGAGCTCGTGCCGGGGGCCAAACCGGTAGCACGTGCTCCGTATAGGTTGGCGCCTAAGGAGATGGCAGAGTTGAAAGTTCAGCTAGAGGAGCTGATGGAGCAAGGGTATGTGCGTCCAAGCTCGTCGCCTTGGAGCGCACCGGTCCTCTTCGTTAAGAAGAAGGATGGTAGTATGCGGTTGTGTATCGACTACAGAGAGTTGAACAAGCTGACGGAAAAGAACAAGTACCCGATCCCGAGGATTGATGATCTCTTTGATCAGTTAGTCGGATCGTCGGTATATTCTAAGTTGGACTTGAAGTCGGGGTACTATCAGCTGAGGATAAGGGAATGTGATATCCCGAAGACGGCGTTCAGCACAAGGTATGGGCATTTCGAGTTCACGGTCATGCCATTTGGACTAACGAATGCGCCATCAGTATTTATGGACTTGATGAACAGGACGTTCCGAGATTTCCTGGATCGCTTTGTGATCGTCTTTATTGACGATATATTGGTGTACTCGCAGTGCGAAGAAGATCACTTCAAGCACTTGCACCTGGTGTTGGAGACTTTGAGGAGGAATGAGCTTTATGTGAAATTCTCCAAGTGCGAGTTCTGGCTACCCTCAGTAGCGTTCCTTGGTCACATTGTTAGTGGGGAAGGTATAACGGTGGATCCGACGAAGATCGTTGTGATACGGGAGTGGCCTGTGTTGGCTTTTGTCGCGGAAGTCCGTAGTTTTCTCGGGCTTGCCGGATATTACAGGCGTTTCGTAGAGAACTTCTCGCGGATAGCGCTACCTCTCACGAAGTTGACAAGGAAAGATCAGAGATTCTTGTGGACGCAGGAGTGCGTCCAAGCATTTGAGGAGCTGAAGAGATGGTTGACCACGGCGCCAGTGCTTAGTTCGCCGAGTGGGACCGAGGGCTTTGAGGTGTATAGCGACGCTTCAGGTAGTGGTTTGGGCTGTGTGTTGCTGCAGCATGGAAGTGTGATTGCGTATGGATCGCGTCAGCTGAAAGTGCATGAAAGGAACTATCCGGTGCACGACTTGGAGTTGGCGGCCGTGATATTTGCACTCAAGTTGTGGAGACACTACCTTTACGGCGTAAGGGTCGATATATACACCGATCACAAGAGCCTAAAATACTTGTTGGATCAAAAGGACCTTAATATGAGGCAGAGGAGGTGGATGGAGTTCCTAGGGGACTACACCAAAATACATTATGTACCCGGAAAGGGCAACGCAGTTGCGGATGCGCTGAGCCGCAGGGCTCCCGCCCGAGCCAACTGGTTGTCGGTGCATGATAAGCGGCTAGTACGAGAGTTGGAGGAGCTTGAGATCTGTTGCGTTGACAAGCAAACGAGTGCCAAAGCAATGTTAAACTGGACAGAGGTGCAGTATGACCTGGCTAACCGGGTTCGGCAGGCATTGGAGTTAGATAAATCCATGAAGGAGTTTATGGAGGCCGCTCTGGATGGGTCAAATTCCCAGTTCTCGGTGGAGGATGGTTTATTAAGGAAGGATCATCGGTTGTGCGTCCCGAGTGGGGGTAACCTCCGGGCGGAGTTGATGTACGAGGCTCATCATACCAAGTACTCAATCCACCCAGGGAGCACGAAGATGTATCGTGATCTCAAGAAGCTGTTTTGGTGGCCGGGGCTTAAGAAAGATGTGGCGTTGTATGTGGCTAAGTGCCAAACATGCGCCTTGGTGAAGGCGGAATGCCAAAAGCCGGGAGGATTTCTGAAGTCCTTGCCTATACCAGAGTGGAAATTCGACGATATATCTATGGACTTTGTGCACGGGTTGCCAAGGTCGCAGAAGGGGAACGACGCCATCTGGGTGGTCGTGGATCGGCTAACCAAGGTGTCGCATTTCATTCCGCATAGGAAGGATGACTCGGTGGAGAAGTTGGCGAATCTATACGTGGAAAATATTGTTAGACTGCATGGTGTGCCCCGTAGCATTATGAGTGATCGCGATGGGCGGTTCACGTCAAATGATTGGAGGTTGGTGTAGCAGATGCTGGGAACAAAGTTAAAGTTCAGTACAGCTTTCCATCCGCAGACGGATGGGCAGACCGAGAGGGTCAATAGAACGATGGAGGACATGCTACGCATGTGTGTTTTGGATTTCGGTAAGCATTGGGAAGACCACCTGTATTTGGTGGAGTTCGCGTACAACAACAGCTACCAAGCAAGTATACAAATGGCGCCCTTCGAGGCCCTGTATGGTAGGAAGTGTCGCACGCCGTTATTGTGGCTTGAAACGGGTGAGGCAAGGTTGTACAAGAAGCAGGAGGTGGAGAGTGCTACCTCGTTAGTGCGGATCATTCGGGAGCGCTTGTTGATCGCTCAGGACCGGCAGGCGAAGTATTACAATGCCAAGCACCGGAACGTGGAGTTCACGGTAGGCGATTGGGTATATCTTAAAGTGAAGCCGTTCAAGGGGGTTTCGCGGGTGAGACGCTTGAAGAAGCTGAGCCCAAGATACCTTGGACCTTTTGAGATTCTGGAGCGAGTCGGCGAAGCGGCATACCGTTTGAGGCTATCGGAGGAATTAAGTGGATTACATGATGTGTTCCACATTTCTGTGTTGCGGAAGGCGGTGCAAGAGCCTTCGCAGGTGATCGCGGTTGACCAAGTGCCGGTGGACGAGGGGTTGACGACTAGGGTCAAGCCCATTCGTATTGAAGATGTTGAGGTCAAGAGACTCCGTAACAAGGAGATCCGGATGGTTAAGGTCCAGTGGGATAATTGCGGGTGAGAGGAGCTCTCTTGGGAACGGGAGCAGACTATGCTGGAGGAGTACCCGGAATTATTCCGCTCAGGTACTGATTTACATTAAGTCCTGTTTTTCCTTTATTAATTTCGTGGGCGAAATTGTTTAAGGAGGGTAGAATTGTAACACTCCAAAATGTTGTAGGAGCGACGGGGATCACTTTTGGCCAAGACAGAGTTTTGGTGCTGGTGACACGGGCCCCGACACGGGCGTGTCGGAGGCCGTGTCGGGCGTGTCAAGCTCGGGCCGTCGAGCTGGCCGTTTAGTCGACCAGTTCATGTCGACGATGGTCGTGTGGAGGAACACGGCCTAGGACACGGGCGTGTCCCAGGCCATGTCACACCTGGGCTGTACGGTGGGGTACACGGGCAGTGACACGGGCACGAACACGGGCGTGTCTAGTTTGACACGGGCGTGTCTGATGCCGTGTCACCAAGCCGTTGTAACGCCCCCGGTTTTTCCGTGTTTTGTTTGACCATTGCTTGGCATTTCGATGACGCGTTGTCGGCGTTTGCCATTGTTAGAGTGTGGTCATAGCTCTTTAGGTTCCTTTAGTAGTCCTTTAGTAGCCTATTTGCAAGATTCCCCAGCAAGCCGGAGTCTGTTTTGGTGACTCGGCTGGGCCTCTCAGGGAATGCTTGTGTTTTGGCTTTGGGCAGTGTTAGCCCAAGTTTTGATCGTCGGATGTTGTTTTCGACTTCGCCGTTGTGTTTGTTGCTGTGGTGTTTAGCTACGGGGCGAGTTTTGTCGAAATCCGAGATCGTTTGTTTCTCGCGTCGTTTCAACGTGCGTTTGGTTAGCCGGTAGTGGCTACCCGTTTGTTGTGCTTGGCCTGGTGTGATCGAGCTTGGTAAGGTCGATGCTTGTTTCAGGCTAAGTATGTATAGCCTTTGTTTTCGTGTGGTGAATATTTATATAAGTGTATGTATATATATTTCATTCTGTTTATATATATATATGTATATATATACCTATATATATATGGTAGCTGGTAGCAGCAGGGGCTCGGGTTGGCTGCCCAGCCTTGCTCTTCTTTAGCGTGAGGCAGTTAACATATATATATTATATATATATGTTTGCTTCTAGTGTGCTGGCTGGGTGGGGGGCTCGGGAGAGCTTGGTGGCTGTGAGGATAAGCATGAGTCAAGTTATAGTGGCTGCTAGGTATATTGCTATATATATATATATATATATATATATATATATATATATATATATATATATATATATATATATATATATATATATATATATATATATATATATATATATTAGTTAGTGCTTGTGTAAGTGCTGCCTGAGTGAAGTAGAGTTAGGGGCTCGGGTCAGTTTTTGTGATAAGCTTTAGCTTGTTAGTGGCTGGCTATATTTTAGTTTAAGCTTCAGCTTTTGGGTAGTGGCCGACCCAAATAGGATAGAATAATATAATATTAGCTTAGTGGGGGCTAATACTATTATTCTATTAGCTTAGTGGGGGCTAATACTATTATAATATTAGCTAGTGGGGGTATATCCCCAAGCTTTTCTTTATCTCCTTCCCATTCCCGAGCAGCAAGCTTCCAGCGAAAGTAACGGAAGGAGCCGGCGGTGGACCTGCTGCCTTGACCGATGGTTTCCGGCGATCTAGAGCTCGGTTTGTCCGGGAAATTCCAGTTTTGAGCTGCTCTCGCTGAGAGCTAGCTTCCTAGGTATGTTAATTTGTCCTTAGGGCTGTCTTTAGAGAGCTGAAAATTTCGGGTTTTCTCTTTTTTTTTCCTCTCTAAAAGCTCCAGATTTCTTCTTGCTTCTTAGGTAGCCTTGCAGCCGGTGCCAACCCGTGAGGTGAAGGTGCAGCTAGTCTTTGGTTGAGGCAAGTGGCTCCCTTGCCCTTGCTTACTCTGTTGATCTCAAGCTTATTTAATTCTTTCTTTTATTTTCCTGTTCATTAGCCAATTAGCCCCTTGTGCTGCTTCAAGTTATTCCTCTATTTTTTTTCCTTCTAATTATCTCGGCAAGTGTCAAGATTAGTAGCTTGCTTGAGTTTTAGCCTAGGGTTAATGGTGTCTTAAGGCTAAGGTTAGGACTGCTAGGTCGGGTAAGGAGGAGCAACATGAGCCTTGGAATTAATTTTCCAAGGCTCTGCTTGCTGGCTTTGAGTAGAGTTTGGGCTTATTTGGGTTATAGTCTGATTTATTAGGCTGTGGTCGGGTAGGAGAGATAGGAGTGAGAGCTGGAATTAAATTTCAGCTCTCGGGTTGTGGAAAGCATAGTGGTAAGCTAGTTTGGAGTTGCTGTGGTCAAACTTGCCAAAGCAGGTTTGGCGTGAGTGAGGTAGACTCACTCAACGCCATAGCCAGGGCTTGCGGTTAAGTCTCTGGCATTGAGCGAGGTAGACTCACTCAGCCCCGCCGTTTCTTTTTAGGCTAATGTTATAGCCTTGGGATGTGAGCTTCTTTAGGGCCGTTAGAAAAGTTTTACCTTCCTAAGGGGGATGTTGGGGGTGTTCGGCTAGTTTTTGCATGCCGACTCGTGGGCTATGACCAGAGGGGTGTGTGGTTGTTTGGACTCTGAGGGGTGAATTGTGTGTGCTAAGCTGTAGCCACCACTAAGTTTGGACACTGCGGCCAACTTGTTGGGTGTGTGGACCCTGAAGCTGCCACCGGTTGTGTTTTCACCCTTGAGTATTATTGGGGTCTGGTTGTTGGTGTTGGACACTGTAGCCACCCACTCTAGTCCCCCCTTATTTTTACACCCCGGTCATTTGCCCACAAACTTAGGACTGTTAGTTTCCTATTGTCTACTTTTGGTTTTTCCCTGCTTTTATGCTGATGCATTTCTTCTGCAGGTTGATTCTTTCCAGAGCAGGTAGATTTGTGCTCACACTTAGTGTGTTTTACCTTTATTGCTCTTTAAGCAATGTTTCTTTCTTTTCCTGCTTTTGTAGTTTGGTACCTTGTTGCCGGGTTGGAAAACCCTTCTTTATTAAGTAATCTGATATTCTTTTCTTTTGATTATTTCCTTGCTGAGGCATTTCTTTTCTTGAATGCCTCAGGTCCAGGTTGTAGCCGATTGAGCGGCTGATTTCCTTTTAGTGGGACTTGCTGGTAGCCTCCAGGGTAGTAGAGTTGCAGATCACTCCCTTGTGAGGTAGTCATTTCTTTTTCTGTATGGACATGCACACTCACCGGTGGGTTCGTGTCGGGTTGTCGACGCCCACTGGTGGCTTACTTGTTTTGCTAAATATGAATTTAGACTGCTGTTTTTGCCCTCTTGAGGTTGTTTACTTGCTTCTGGGAAGGATTTATGCTAGGTTGCATGTTAGGTATTTTAAAACCCTAAACTATTATATGTACTCATGCATAACATGTTTTTCAATTAAAACACTATTTTCTTAACGCGTAAAACATCTTTTAATAAATATATTACTCACCGTAGGCGTCGTGCATTTTATAAGTGGTCTCTGGTGGACCCTTATGCTCATTTAGGGTGTCAAACTAACTAAACCAAAGTATTTTTCCGCTGTAGTATATATATGTTTTCTTAGCGTGGACTAGCCGATCCACGGTGCCGAGGGATACGGCCTTCTAACAAACTGGTTTTCTATTAAGTTAAAACTTGTGATCTATGATTTTGGTGTGTCGCCTGAGCGTCGGCAGTTATCCCCTGCTCGACGTGGCATCACAACGCGTATTTTCCCTTACTCTGATGCTTCTTAACCTCGGGGAAAATGCTGGCCGTGACAGCCGTGTACCTCTCTGACTGCGAATTGTTGGCCGATTGCACACGGGGGGGGGGGGGGGGGGGGGGGGGGGGGGGGGGGGGGGGGGGGGGGGCGTGACACGGGTCCCGACACGGGCGTGTCGCAGGTGATACGGGCGTGTCGGAGGCCATGTCACATGCCGTGTTGCTGGTTTTCAATTTTGGTCGAGACGGCGAATGAGCTACACGGCCAGGCACACGGCCGTGCGTGAACCCGTGTTTGGCCCAGTTTTTGTGATTTCAGATCTAATCCTGGCCGTTCTTTTCCTTGGCTTTGGATCCGACGGTGGGGGGCTGCTCCTGGGTGGTTTTAGCCGGGAATAGGGTTTTGAAACCCTTATTTCACTTGGGTACTCTCTCTCTAAAATCTAGAGAGAAGGGAGAGCTTGGAGGAGGAAGAAGGAGGTCAACTCCGGCGGCCGGTGGAGATTCGGAGCTCCAAATCACGAGCCGTCTTCGGATCCGCGGAGGTATGGAGATTGCGGTGCTTTTCATCCGCATAGATTTTTATGGCGCCGCGGAAGAACGCAAGGGTAATGATTTCTCATCCTTGGGCATGTGAAGCCCTCTTTTCCTTTGCATAGGAAGCCCTCTCTCGCGAGTGAGCGAAGAGTTGGAGCGTTCCTTGGGGTAGATATGTAAAGTCCCCCTTGTGTAGTATGCGAAAACGGACATAGGCATTGTGTGTGAAGCCTATCCGGGCAAGTAGAGCCAGATTGGTGATGTTGCATTGCATATGAACCAGGGAAGACTCCGGGTGTTTGGGCGTTTTTCGGGTTTTCTACGTGGTAGATTGCATCAGGGAGCCTTGGAGATTAACTCCAAGGTGCACCCGGAAAACTGGGCAAAAACGGGTTTTGCCAACACGGTGGCCGGGGAGCCAACGTGAACATAACCGGGTTATGTGATTATTGTGGTGGAAACGGGACTCGGTGAGTCTTGGCCTGCGCATATGGCTTAAATTGTTGTTGCGGTGTGAGCACGGGTCAGGCGGAACCGTACCCGGTTTATGTCGTTCGGTAGGACCGTTGGTATGGATAAGGGTCTTCGGCGGTCTATGGCTTAAATTGCCGTGACCAAGGCCAGGAAGGTAAAATGCTCATATGGATGACCGTCCAAGAGGTGGTGGTGGATTGGGAACGTCTATGGCTTGAATTGACGTGACGTTGGCCGGTTCGCCGAGAATGTGCCCTGAGTGCACGGGGTGTGTGGCCGTGCGAGCCCATGCCTGTGGAGAAGTGCAAATACTTTATATAATTGCCTATGCTAATAAAGTGCAGGGAAAGAGCATTGCCGCCCCGAATGTGGGGGCGGGATCGTTATAATTTGGTCAGCATTGCTGACCGTTGCTATTGTTTGCCACCGGGCGGTGGTTTGTGGCTTGCAGGTGCTGCGGAGCAGAGCGGGAAATAGCGGGCTAAAGCCCTTGTTGCTGTGCCGGCCCTCGAAGGCCTAATTGCTTATGTTTCTTTCCCGTTTTTCATGTATGGCCGGCCTGCGTGCCAAAGTTTGGAAAACACTTCTTTTGTTAAGTGAACAGTGTAAGGCCTTAAGGCCATTTCTCTTTTAGTGTATGTTTACATTCCTGAGTTTGTAGTGGACATTCATGCTGTTGTGGCTGTGTTCTTATTTCTTTTGCAACCTAATAAATTGCTTCCGCTAGGTGTTGTGTAGGACGACATGATTGGTTGAATGGTTTCAACGCGTAACCAACCGGTCTGTCCGTAGTATATGGCGTCGGGCCCCGGCCGGACTTACTGCTATATGCTATGCGACGGATAGGGGTGTTACAACTTGACTCTCCTACCACCTTCTTCTTAACGGCCACCATTCCATTTTCTTCCTCCTACAGTTCTATCTTTGTTGGCATGCAGTCGTTGGGAGGATTAAGAAATGAGTAGGAGCCGTGCGTCGGGGAGGTTAAAGAAAGGAGGAGCTGTGCACCAGTGAGGTTGAAGACATGAGGAGAGCTGGAGCGGTGCTCTGGCTAGGGATAGCGGCCGTTTCGAGCTTTGAAGAAGATTAACAGTACTATTAATATTAAATAAATAAATAAATATATACTATTAATAAAAAACTTTATACCCGTGCCTACAGCTGTCACGATTCCAGTTTGGTTCCGGTTCTACTAAACTGTGAACCGAACTGCTAAGGTAATGATTCTTTAAATTAGAACCAAAACCTTATTTGGTTTGACCGATTTCGGTTCTGGTTTCAGTTCCAGAATAATTTTTAGAACCGTCATGTCAACGGTTCCGGTTACGGTTCAACAAGAACCAAAATCAAACCGGTCACTAACGGTTCGGTCTGGTTCCAATCAGTTCCAAGTAGAACCAAAACTAAATTTGACGAAATGAATTGGAGAGGTCAAAAATAAAAAAATCGGAGGAAAAATGTAAATCCGTTTGGTGTTTTTGCAAGGACTTCGAAGTCCGGGGCCTGGACGTAGGAATTTTGCATTACTCAAGTGAGATTACTTTTTTGTGTAATATAGTAAGTATCACTGAAAGTTAAAAACTGAAATCACAAAACCAAAAAATTCCATCATACTGCACAGGTTTTAAATCGCGCCAATTTTAAACCGTACTAAATGGTTTGGTTGTGGAGTGATTTCGTGAGTTGCAAAACAACATAATTTGCAGTGTTGTTTTTGGCGGTGAAAAATCGACAAAATCGTGCCGTTTTGTTTTCTTCGAGAGTGCATGATATTCTAATCATTGTCAATAAGTACAAGTTACTTTAATTATTTCAAAAAAATGTATGAGTAAAATTGAAAATATATTATATAATAGTGTAAAATTCAAAACTGTACAGCAAAAATCGACTCCAAACAACACCAATGTCAAACCACACTGCACAATTTTTGTGTGATGCGATTTTGCTCGGTACAAAACCAACCACTTTTAGTACGATTTCGGTTTGGATTAAACTGCGTCAGTTTCACTCATACTAGTAAATATAGATATTATAGATAGGTTATAAAAAAAAATAACAATATAATAAAATTATTATTATTATTATTAAATTATAATAATAAATTGGTTGCAGTTCGGTTCTGCTTCGGTCTGGTTCGGATCGGGTCTAAAAATCTTGAAACCGCTTGAGACTTGTATGTTGCGGTTTCGGTTCCGATTCTGATCCGGATAATTAAATGAAAGAACATACCCGGAACAATGATGTCCACAGTTCCAAAATTCAAACCTGAACCCAAATAATTCGCGAACGGTTCGGTTTGTTTCTTTGCGGTTTCGGTTCGATTCCGATTCGGTTTTCGGTTTTCGGTTTTAAGTGACAGCTCTACCCGTGCCACAGTTCTCGACGAATAAAGACATTTTTTATTGTTCTCGCAGCTACAGTACCACCTGTTGGCGGAAATGCTTGATTTGACCGAAGTCAAATGACAAAAGGAGATAATAGATATACCAATTTATATATATCTTGAAAGGTGATGGTTGACTAGTCAAATGCAATTATAATAATATATATTAATTATATATGATTATGACTGTTTATGGCAAGTCACATGGATAGGGGAGCGGGGGCGGTGCAGTGCGTCGAATGTACTGCACCGTAAAGTGCAGTGCATCCGACGCTCCATCCCTGCGTCGCGATGCGTGCTCGCTGCGCCGCGATGCGTGCGAAGATGTGCACGCATCGCGGCGCAGCGAGCACGCATCACGGCGCAGCGAGATCACAGCGCGGCCGTTGGATTGCACTGCACGGTGCAGTGCATTCGACGCACTGCCCCCCCCCCCCCCCCCCCCCGGACCCCATGGATAGGTGTGATTGTTGGCAGAAATAAATTGGCGCTTTCTATCTCTAGACACGTGGCGTTTTTCAATTCAATTGCAAAGCCAGTTCAATTCCCTTTGCCGGCCGTTTGCTTCTTACATCAGTAGAATTTAGAGACTCGTTAATGTTGTGTGTCATCTTCAGTGAGCAAGTCATGTTCGTCAATTGATTCATGCTCGTAATTCGTAGAATTTGGAGCCCAAGTAAGATCTCCAGATGCTACGGCATGGCCAAACATCATATCTAATTTTTCTTCTAACTCAGGGGATATGCCAGAGAACTAAAACTTTCTAGCATTCGGGTGAACCTGAAATGAAAATGAATATATTTTAGGAAAAATATCATCCACCAAAGTACAGTAAAAATTCAATCTAAAAAAACATACTTTTAGACATTCTATCTACCAATCTTATGAAGCAGTAATAGTTTTGCGAATTGGATCTCAGCCCAAACCCGTCTCACGGCCCTTAAGTTCTCGCCATAACTTCCAATCTTTTTTCTGCTGATCTCACTTGTTCTTCATTTGATTTTGATCATACGACTTATCCGTGCGTGCTAAGAAATTTGTTATTAGGTTGGTCCACTCATCCATACTAAAGTGCGTGGTTGGACGATTACCCAACTCTTTTTCTTTCAAGCACAAGTCGTAAAAAATCAAAACATCGTTGTCCTCCCAATTTGTGCTGACACTATCTTCTTTATGTTTATCCATAAATCTACAAAAACCTACACATACTCACAACCAACAAATTCACTATAAAAATGAACACACACTCATACATAAACACATTACATACGATGAACACATACTCATACATAAGCACACATACACTCAAAACAGACAACACACATATACACACTAATACATAAACACACATACACTCAAAACATACAACACTCACACATGCACACACTCATAAATCAGCACACACACACATAACACATACACACTCATGAATAAACACATAAAACAACACTCATAACAACAACACACACAACACTCATAACAACAGCACACACACACCACTCATAATAACCACACACACATATACACACTCAAATCAAACTCAATACATACGTATACACAAGCACATTACATGCACTCAACACACACATAAACATTCACAAAAAAACACATACATATTATCGCAAACATACACAAAGAACTGAAATAATACTGAATGAGGGTAGTTCTAGGTATTGTTGGAAAACGTGAATGGGTCACCGCTGTAGACTAACTCCACCAAAACAGGCCGGCGAGACCAACTCGGCGAGACCGCCCAGTCCGCGCGGTTAGCACCCGGCGAGTTCACCCCTCGCTGGCGAGACTAAACGCACACCGACGAGTTCACCCCCTAACCGCTCGCCGCGAGCACCACACTGTCGGCGAGAACAATCCGGCGCGAGCTCTCTACTCGCCCGTCCACCTCACTCGCCCACTACCTTCTTGCTCGCTTGACTTCCTACTCGCACGGCGAGAGCGACTAGGTGAACAACCCGCATGTTGGAACACCCTATTACTAATTTGGGCAAGGATCACTATGTTCTTAGGAAATTATTTTGACCTTATTGTATAGTCTTAAAGGTCAATTAGAATGAGTCTAAGGGTTAGAACTTAGGTTTGGAAGCTTCCCCCAAGACCTTCTAGTTCAGAATACAAGTGCAGAAAGACTAAGGCAATTTTCATCGAGCTCAGATCGACGAGGCGTCGAACTCAGTTCGACTATCTCTGAGCTCAGTTCAACGCGTCGTCGAACTCGGTTCGACGATCTTCGAGCTCAGATCGACGTTCCTGTCTCTAGCTATAATCCTAGTCTCTGAGCTCAGGTCGACGATAGTTGAGCTCAGATCGACAATTTCTGTTTCAGTCTAGCTCCAGTCTCTGAGCTCAGGTCGACGATAGTCGAGCTCAAATCGACGACTTTTCTGAAGAGATCGACGATTTCAGGATTTCAAAATCAGACAGTTATGGAATTAAATCAGATTCATATCCAATATTTATTTCAAAGGATTTTGTGGCCGTTTCAACTAACCTGGAGCAAGTTTCAAGGAAGACAAAAAGGAATGTCTCTTAGGACTTTCCTCCAGAGACAAATATCATTTAAGGAAGTCATTTATGACTGGCTAACGGCTATCTAGAAGACTGATTTTCAATATATCATCTCAGAGTAATTGAGACAAGATCATCATCATCATTCTAAGATATAGTTTTTGAGACACAAGTCTACAGGATTACAAGTTAGAATTCATACAGAACACAAGGAATTCAACAGTGAAGGAGATCAACACACAGAAAAGAATTCCTCTATTCTTTCAAGATCTCTTCTGACTCAAGTGTTCAAAGGCTTCATCAATCAAGGACTCCAGACACATCACATTTCAACCTTTGTTGAAATCATTCTTTGCTGGAGATCTCAATCATACTGAAGGACTATCACCCTAAGCAAAGCTTCTCTTCCTGAACAACTGCAAATCTAAGGGGGAGCTTTGACAATATCAATCCACTAGTCTTCTCTTAGACTGTTGACAGAGAAGAACAACAAACTCTCTTTCTTTTTCTTTCATTCTGCTGTAAAAGGGTTACTCAAAAATCCCTTCAAAAGTTTTGTGGTTGGTTTCCGAGACCTTATCAAAACTCAGTGGTGGCAAGACACCTGATCAAAAAATCTGATTTGGTTTTTGAGCACCTTATCAAAAGCTCATTGGTGCCCAGGACACCTGATCTACTATTCCTGTAGTGGATTCCTACCTAGGGTGGTAGAAGAGTAAATGTACCCAGGTTGATTGGGGAACCACTATAGATCCTTGTGTCTTCTGGTTGCTGTGTTTTATTTGCTGTGTGTTGTGTTTTTTACTTCTTGCTTTAGCTTATTTCATTCTCTGCAAGCACAATACACCTATAAATAAATTAAGTCTTCCACTGCCAATTAATTTTTAATTTGGAAAATTATTTTAATATACTTTATTCACCCCCCCTCTAGAGTAAAGATAGATCTTACCATCATTTCAATTGGTATAAGAGGAAGGTTGGTTATTCAACAACTAAATCCTCACCAGATTGGTTGTTTTACAGGCTAACACCTGCCCCAAAAGATCTCTGATAAGATCAATCTTTAATAGAGGGTTATTATTTTTATTATTTTTATTTTCATATAAAACCATGGCACAGAACAAAGATTATGCTAACACCAGACCTCTAGTGTGCAATCTTTTTAAGTTTGCACTTTGGAAGGCAAGGATCAAATTATACATGAATTCTATTGATGTGGACATTTTTAATTCTATTTTGATAGTGTGTCCAAGACCTCCAGCAAGTACAAGTACAAGTGCTGTTCCACCCCCTTCAGGAACAGATGTAGAAATCAAAAAGTGGAAAGTTGCTGATGCCAAGGCCATGAACATATTGGCCCAGACTATGTCTGATGACATATTTCAAAAGGTGGCTAAATGCAACTCAGCAAAAGAAATTTGGGACAAGCTATCTGAGCTTGTGTCAGGATCATCTGATGAAAGAAAGGATAGAAGATCCCATCTCATAACCTAGTATGAGAATTTCAAGAAGGGGGAAACTGAGTCAATTGCTGACATGTACAACAGACTCAGTCTAATTGTCAGTGAACTGAAGACCTTGGACAAGGAGATCTCATTGACTGAACTCAATGATAAGATCCTAATATGCCTCCCCAACACTTGGGATTCAAGGATCTGGCCAATCAAGGATGCCAGAAGCCTAAATGAGATCACTACTGAAGCTTTGCTGGGCAAGCTCAAGTCTTATGAGCTGCTCATCAAGAATAGAGAGGAAGAACAAAAGGTTGCTTCTCTAGCAATCAGGAAGGAGAAGACAATAGCATTCAAAGCTACAGAAGATCAGCCTGAAGACAAAGTCACAGGTAATGAAGAGCTGTTGAGTCTACTGGCCAAGTGATTTTACAAGATGGCCAGGAAAGATTTCAGGAAAAAGTCATCCAGAGGACATGAAAAGCCAAGGTATGACAAATCCAATAACAAAGAAATTATTTGTTTTGGATGCAGGAAACCAGGCCACATTGTGCCTGACTGTCCAGAAAACAAAAATAAGGACAGGAAAGAAAAGAAAGATAGGAGAAAGGATTTCAGAAGAAACAACAATGATAAATCCTCCTCCAGTAAGAACAAACACACCAGGAAAGGATTTGTAGCTGAAACATGGAGTGAAACTGAAGAAGAATCAGAGGCATCATCAAGCTCAAGTGATGATGAAGATGATGCTGAAGAGAAGGAGTTCTGCATGATGGCTATCAATGCCTCTCAACATAATTCTTATGCAGAACAAGAGTCAGAATCTGAATCTGGACATGAAAATGAAGAAGATCAGGTAATAGATTCTTTTGATTTCAATTCAGACGACTTTAGATCTGAATTTAAGGCACTTTATTTAGATCTGCTCAAGTCTGAGAAAGAGATTATCTCTCTCAGAAATCAATTGTCTGAACATAGCATCTTAAAGTCAGACAACCTCAAACTCTCTGAGGAGTTGGAATGTTATAGAGAGGAGATAGCCTCACTGAAAAGTGAACTATCTCAGGCAAAGAAGTTTGAAGAATCCCTTAATAAAAGAAGCATAAGACTGATGGACATCACAAGCACAGTGAACTCAAGACTTAATAGTACACTGGGCTTGGGTGCTTCATCCAGCCAACCTATAGTGTTAACAACCCCAATTAAGTTTATCTCTGATAAAGGAAAGGGAGTTGTAGAGGTAGCTAGGAAGAATCCTGATTTACCTAAGAAAAACAAAGTTCAACGGAAAACGTCGAACAGAGCTCGACGATCGTCGAACAAAGCTCAGCGATCTCAAGCTGAATCGTCGAACTCAGGTAGACGATCGCCGAACTCTGAACTCTGGCAAAATCGATCTTCGAATGGAGCTCAACGATCTGACCTAAGATCGTCGAACTCAGCTCAGAGATCGTCGAACAGAGATCAGAGCCTTGAACAAATTTTTAAAGGTAAATCAAAATTCAATCCTAGTGGTCCTACATCCCAAAACTTTAACCCTTATACTGAATAGATAATACCTCATAGGAGATATCATCCTGAAGGTTATAAGAGTCAGCCAGGGATGTCTTTTATTTCAGAATTTAAAGGTTATCAACCTAGGCCCAAGGTAAACTGGGTCAAAAACAAGTAAATTATTATGTATGCAGGTGAAGACCTATCCAACAATAAACTAGCAATGGTATCTGGATAGTGGGTGCTCAAAGTACATGACTGGAAGCAAGGATAATTTAACATCCTTCAAAGCCAAGCGTGGACCTAAAGTCATATTTGGAGATTCAAACTTTGGACAAACCAAGGGATATGGTACAGTCCAAATAGAGTCAGTCACATTCAAGAAGGTGGCTTATGTGGAAGGACTGAAGCACAATCTAATCAAAATCAGTCAATTGTGTGATGAAGGATACCAGGCGACTTTCAACAAATCCTCATATAAAATCAAATCAGAGGACAACACAACTATGCTGACAGGTAAAAGGAAAGGTAACATTTATCTTGCAGATTTTCATTCAACTAAGGTAGATATTTGCTTGTTCAACTCTATTAGTAAACCAAATGAACTATGACATAAAAGATTAGTACATATAAACCTTAGAACCATTGCTAGGCTATCCAAGGACAACCTTGTTAGAGGACTACCTTCTGGCCCTTACAAGAAGGAAGGACTTTGCAGGGCTTGTCAATTAGGCAAGCAAACTAAAAATTGTTTTAAGTCACTTAATAAGAGTGATTCACCTAGGATCTTGTATCTGTTACACATGGATCTTTTTGGATCCATTACAGTACAAAGCCTAGGAGGGAAATCTTACACTTTAGTGGTTGTAGATGACTTCTCTAGATTCATATGGGTGTTCTTTCTGAGGAAGAAGTCTGATAACTTTAAGTGTTTGACAGAGTTTCTCAAATGCATACAGATTGAGTTCAATACTCACATTGCCCTGATCAGAAGTGATCATGGGACAGAGTTTGATTCTCTTCTTATGCAAGAGTTCTGTCAGAGTGAAGGGATCAGACATACTTTCTCAGCTCCTGGAACTCCTTAACAAAATGGGGTAGCTGAAAGGAAAAATAGAACCCTTATTGAATCTGCTACTACATTGTTGACAGATGCTCACCTCCCTCTATCCTTTTGGGCAGAGGCAGTGAACAACTCAAACTATGTGTTGAATAGAAGTTTGATACATAAGCTGAAGGGCAAGACTCCCTATGAATTACTCAAAGGGAAGACACCTAAAGTAGATTATTTCAAGATTTTTGGTTGCATTTGTTACATACATAATAATGACAAGAAATACATAGCAAAATTTCAAGCTAAAGCTGATGAAGGAGTGTTTCTGGGATACTCCATAATCAGTAAAGCTTATAGGGTGTATAACAAAACTTCTCTTAAAATTGAAGAATCTGTTCATGTATCTTTTGATGAAACTAACATGTCTTATAAGGAGAAGAATACTTCTACCATAGAACCTTTGCAGGTACATTCTCTTTTAGAAAATTTGGACAGATTACACATTATAGAAAAGGATACAACACATTCACCTATCCAACAAAGAGGTGAAAGTAGTGAAGATGAAGAGGGTACTCAACATCTTGGTGAGAACTATCTTGAAGAGCCAGTTGTTATTCCACAAGAAGAAATAATAATACATATTGGTTAACAATCAACACCCCCTATTGATTTAGTAACATCAAGAGATCATCCAATCTCCCAAGTGATTAGAGAAATCTCAGCTGATGTGCAAACCAGAAATTAGGTCGACCAAAATTTGATGCACACCTGCTTTTTATCTCAAATTGAGCCTCAATCCATACAAGATGCAGAACAAGATCCACACTGGATCATTGCAATGCAAGAGGAGTTACATCAATTTGAAAGGAACCAAGTTTGGGAGCTAGTGCCAAGGCCTAAGGATCACTCCATTGTTGGAACAAAGTGGGTGTTCAGAAACAAATTGGATGATCAAGGAATCATTGTAAGGAACAAGGCAAGGCTAGTTGCACAAGGATACTCTCAAGAAGAAGGAATAGACTATGATCAGACCTTTGCACCAGTTGCAAGGTTAGAGGCTATAAGAATATTCCTAGCTTATGCAGCTCACAAAGGATTCAAGGTCTATAAGATGGATGTAAAAAGTGCATTTTACAATGGAGACATCAAGGAAGAAGTCTATGTTAGACAACCCCCAGGTTTTATCTCTCCAACTCATCCTGATCATTTTTTTAAATTGCACAAAGCATTATATGGTCTTAAGCAAGCTCCTAGAGCATGGTATGAGACCTTAGCATGCTTTTTTTTGAAAAACGATTTTATAAGGGGTAAAGTAGACCAAACTCTTTTTATTAGAACTCATAAGTCCCATATCCTACTAGTACAAATCTATGTAGATGATATTATTTTTTGCTCTACTGATTCAAATTTGTGCAAGAGGTTTTCCAACCTAATGCATTCTAAATTTAAAATGAGTAGCATGGGTGAGCTTTCCTTCTTTCTAGGATTGCAAGTCAAACAGCATGTTGATAGCATATTCATTTCTCAAACAAAGTATGCAAAAGAGTTGGTTAAGAAATTTGGTATGTCTGAAGCATCCTGCATGAAAACACCTATGCCTACTAATGTTGTATTAGATGTTGATGAACATGGGAAACTTGTTGATCAGACAACATATAGAGAAATGATTGGCTCTCTATTGTACCTTACAGCTAGTAGACCTGACATAATGTTTGCTACATGCATATGTGCTAGATTCCAAGTAAGCCCTAGAGAGTCACACCTAACATTAGTAAAAAGGATTCTGTTGGGTACATTGGAAAATGTGTACCTGATTTGAAGAAGCCCAACTTAGCTCAATGATATACATCAAGGTGTATTTGATGTTGTTTTAAGTTGACATGTGCAGGTGAAGAAGTGTTAAAGAATGCAGAAAAATATTCTAAGTCCATGTGTCGACACCTGAAGAAATAGTGTCGACACTTCAGAATATTTGTGTCGACACTTGAAGGAAGCTGTGTCGACACAGAGGAAGATTGTCGACCACATTTGTGTCGACATTGGAAAGCAGTGTCGACTCACAGGAAGATAGTCGACCACATTTGTGTCGACACTGGGAAGCAGTGTCGACTCACAGGAAGATAGTCGACCATATTTGTGTCGACACTGGGAAGCAGTGTCGACTCACAGGAAGATAGTCGACCACATTTGTGTCGACACTGGGAAGCAGTGTCGACTCACAGGAAGATAGTCGACCACATTTGTGTCGACACTGGGAAGCAGTGTCGACTCACAGGAAGATAGTCGACCACATTTGTGTCGACACTGGGAAGCAGTGTCGACTCACAGGAAGATAGTCGACCACATTTGTGTCGACACTGGGAAGCAGTGTCGACTCACAGGAAGATAGTCGACCACATTTGTGTCGACACTGGGAAGCAGTGTCGACTCACAGGAAGATAGTCGACCACATTTGTGTCGACATTGGGAGGCTGTGTCGACACAATGAGACAGAGTCGACACACATTGGCAGAAGTCGACAATACTTGTGTCGACACCAGAAGACTAAGTCAACACATACTGAGTTCTGAATCTACAATAACTGTGTCGACACACAGGACTTGTGTCGACACACTGCAAAGTCAAGATCAAGTTATTCTCTGAATAAGCTGTGTCGACTTAAAGGCAAACTTGTCGACATCATCAAAGGCTGTGTCGACACCAAAGTTACTTGTATCGACACATACAGACAGTTGGTCTCGACACTTCCTGACAGTCTGTCTCAACACATTGCTGACCAAGACTAAGACACAGGATCTGTTTGAAGACTTGACAGCTGTGGGTTGCAGCCAGTTAACTGATGTTGTCAGACTTGTCAGAAGACAGTTATAAACCGGATCAGCCGGTTACCATTAAGAAGATCTATATATAGACAGATTCAGAGAGAAGAAAATATATATGAGAAGATTGAACTTTGGCAATCAAATTGAGAAATCAAATCAAGAAGGTGTAGTACACTAAAGAAGATCTTCATCAGAAGATCTAAGAAGACGATCTCAGGATCGATCTAAGAAGAGTTCTAACAAGAATTCAGAAGTATCATCAAAGGTGTTGGATAGAGAGGGATCCACCCATTTTGAAGAAGAAGAAGGAAGCCATCAGTGGTTTCTCAAGAAGCTGTTTGGAAATCAACTCAGCTAAGTTCAGATTCAAGAAGCTTTGAATAAAGCTCAGATTCAGTTGATTTCATCAGCTGATCAAGAATTGTCTTGTCCTCTTCTCTCTCAACAAAGGCAAGACATTAAAACTTCTTTTCTAAATTTCTGTAGGATCTGTTTTACACAGATCTGAGTTGTAAGCCTGTGATATAAAGGCTGAGTGTAGGAGAGTTGATCTCTGAGTGGTAGGGCTGTTTGCCTGAGTGTAGGAGAAGGTTCTTCTCTGAGTTGTAAGCCTTGTGGCAAGGCTGAGGTAGGGCTGTTGTGCCTGAGTTGTAGGAACCTATCCAGGTTCTGAGCTGTAGGATCTGAGGATCTGAGAATAGTGGAAGTTTGGCCGAATCTAGCATACTGCTAGATAGGTGAAGGGGGAAAGTGGATGTACCCAGACCTTGGGGAACCACTATAAAACATTATGCAATCTGTGATGATTAAATGTCTGTGAATGCTGTGCTGAATGTTTTAATTTTTGTAATTGAATTCTGCCTAAAAATTTGAACAAGCAATTAGAACCTATTCACCCCCCCCTCTAGGTGTTTAGGTTGTCTTGAAAGTAAAACTATCAAGTGGTATCAGAGGGAGGTTCCTCAAAAAGGACTTAACAGTCTGAGGTAGATCTGAAAGGCAGAATCAAGATTCAAGAAGATGGGTTCTGGAGAGAATCATAAGGAGCTAGGGTCTATGAAATTACCCATATGCAAGAAGGAAATCTTTGGAATTTGAAAAGAAAGAGTCAGGTTGTTTATGGAGGCATTTGACCCAAGAATATACATCACAGTTCAGGAAGGACCCTTCATTCCAATGAAGGTATCAGTTCTTGATGCCAATATTCAAACTCCAAAGAGTTATTCTGAAATGACCAAGGATGAAATCATTTTGGCAACCATGGATAAAAGAGCACAGAACATTATTGTAAGTGCCATAGATGATTCAACATTTCAGAATCTGATTCACTACAAGACCTCTAAAGAAATGTGGGACACATTGATTGTCTACATGGAGGGATCAGAAGAAGTAAGACAGGACAGGAAATCTATGCTCAATCAGGAATATAAAAGTTTTAGACAAGGAAAATCTGATAGCATAACTGAGTGCTATAAGAAATTCTATAGAATTGTGAATGAGCTAATGTCCTATGGAAGAGTCTTCAGTACTTATGAACTGAATGACAAATTCTTGAGATCCTTAACAAAGGATTGGGACACAAAGATCTGTGCCATAAGAGAAGTGGCTAAATTGGCAGAGATCTCTCCTCCCACCTTGTTTGGAAAGCTGCTATCCTATGAAATGCAACTTTTGGTGAGAAAGGAGGAGGAAAAGAATTTAAGAGGAGAGCATAGAGAAAAGACTGTGGCATTCAATGCAGAATCCATCAGAAAGAATAGGAGGGTATCACCATCCCATCCTAAGGAAATTGCAGAAGTCATTTCAGAAAATTCAGATAATCAGGATTCAGAAAGCTGTGATTCAGATGCAGACTTTGCTGCATTCACAAGGCAATTCCAGAGGTTCTTGAAGAAGAAATAGTGGAAGTCTAAGCCCTCTACTTCACAGCAAGTTGATGACTATTATTAGAAGAAAAAGTCATCAAGGAAAGAAAAGAGCAGATCAAAGCCCATCAAGGCTACTTCTTCAAAGATTGTCTGCTATTGTTGCAATAGACTTGGACATGTAGTGGCTGACTGTCCTGATAAGAGAAAGGAGTCTTTAGACAAGAATAAGACTCATAAAAAGGGAAAGAAGGAGAAATCCTTTGTTGCAAAGAAGGATAAGAGCCTAACAGATCAGTCAACTTCAGAGTCAGAATCTGAAGCAGAAGCATATATTGGACTATATACTGTATCTGAAGAAGAGGAGTTTCTGCAGTTGCTAGACTCCATCTATGACCAAGAGGATCATCAGTGCATGGGAGTAATGGCAGGATCAGAAGAGGACATATGCCAGAATCAGTCTGGTCCTAATAAGGTACAATGTCCTTCTATAAAATCTGTTTGTAATACAAGTACAGAATCAGCTACATCTGCATCAAGTGATGTAGATGCATCTGAATCTGAAGGAGATGTCTATCAATTGATAGATAAGTATGGGGACTTGTTGCAGGCCCTTAAGAAAAGTAAGAACCTGGTTAAATCTCAGGCTCATGAAATTGCTGAACTAAGGGTAGCTGCAACTGAGTTAGAGAAAGTAATTGATCAAAAGTTAAATGAAATTGCCAAGCTGAAGAATATAACTATTATTCAGATGGGCACAATTAATTATACCAATGATCAAGTAAAGAGTCTGGAGTCCAGACTAAGTATTGAAAAAGATTTAGTGGCTAGTTACTCTAAGCCAAAGTCTGTCTTACCCTTGATTGATGAATTTGTGAATCAAAAGGGTAAGGCAGGATTAGGATTCAAAGGTAACTCCAGGGCTGGCCAATTCAAGAGGAAAGGCAAAGCTCCTGTCAAGCCACTGAACTTTTCAGTCCCTATTAAGTTTAGAAAGGTGGAAGTGCCTTCTAACCTATATGATCATGAAAATATTCATGGTCATATTAAGTCTAATGTTCTGAAAAACAAGGGTGTAAATGCCAACAGGCCTACCTATGTTCATAAACCCAATGGTTATAAAAAATCAGTGGGTGAAGCTGCTGCAGCACCAGCAATGGACAGAAATTCTTTTGTCAAGGATGTATCTAGAACTAGATACAATAGGTTTGAATGTTGGTGCTGTGGCAAGAGAGGCCATTTTGCACTAGACTGCTGGTATAACACAAGTGTTAGAAAGAACAATAGTCTACCTGTTAGAAGAAATAATGGTAGCTTTGTTAATGCTAACTTGAACCAAGGACCCAAGACTTGCTTGGGTTCTAAGGATAAGTAAATCTGTGTTGCAGGTGAATCCAAGTAACCATGCCCCTATATGGTACTTGGATAGTGGTTGTTCCAGGCACATGACTGGAACAAAGGGGCTGCTGAAGGAGTATTCATCTGTCAAAGATGGACCTAAAGTGATCTTTGGTGGATCTGAAAAAGGAGTCATCAAAGGGTTTGGTAACATTTCTTCTAACCTAATTACTATCACCCAAGTGGCTTATGTAAAAGGTTTGAAACATAATCTAATAAGCATAAGCCAGCTGAGTGATTTAGGATATGACATTTCATTTGTTAAGAATGGATGTCATATCAAAAGGTCAAGTGATCAAGAGATCATTTTGACTGGGAATAGGAAGAGAAATGTATATTGTCTTAATTTTGTATGTGAGAATAAAGCTTCTCCCATCTGTCTTGTAGCTGATGACAATGCTTCTCATTGTGTTAAGTGGCACAAGAGATTGACTCATCTTAACTACAAGACAATTGGCCAACTCTTTATCAAAGAGTTAGTGAGGAATGGTCCTCAAGTTAAGTGTATGAAGGAAGGGATATGCTCAGCTTGTCAAAAGGGCAAGCAGACAAAATCCTCCTTTCAAAGCCTTGAAAACAAGGATTCTGTGAGGTGCTTATACCTCTTGCATATGGATCTTTTTGGTCCTATGCCAGTTCATAGTCTAGGTAGGAAGGTCTACACTTTTGTGGTTGTAGATGACTATTCTAGATTTACATGGGTGTTCTTTCTGAGACAGAAATCTGAAACCCCAAGTGTCTTACTTAATTTTGTAAAGCAAATTCAGAATGAACTAAATAGTACAGTGGTCAAAATCAGAAGTGACCATGGTACTGAGTTTCAATCTGAAAGTATGACAAAGTTATGTGAAGACTTTGGGATTTTCCAAGAGTTCTCCTCACCAAAAACACCTCAGCAAAATGGAATTGCTGAAAGAAAGAATAGAACATTAATTGAAGCTGGTAGAACTCTATTGAGTGACACCTCTCTACCAGAATATTTCTGGGCTGAGGCAGTAAACACTGCTTGTCATGTGATTAATAGGGCTTCTATCACCAAGAGCCACAAAAAGACTCCCTATGAGATTATGAAAGGTAGAAAACCAAATCTATCCTACTTCAGAATCTTTGGTTGCAAGTGCTATATACTTAACAATGGTAAGTCATATTTGACTAAGTTTGCTGCCAAATCCCAAGATGGGATATTTGTTGGGTACAGCACAAATAGTAAGGCCTATAGAATCTTCAACTTGACTACTCAAGTTGTTGAAGAATCTGTGCATGTTGTGTTTGATGAAACAAGATTAATCAACTGTGAGTTGTCTTGTAGATCAAAGGACTCAACAGGTATAAGCAAAGGAATGGACAAGCTCTCCATTGCTGAAGCTTCAAGAGAAGATGGAGTATTGGAAAATGAAGGATATTGTCCAGGGGGAGTACAAGACACAATAGAAGATGAAGAAAACCAAGAGGTTCAACATAATGAAGGAGCTGGAGATGTTCAACCAGAAGGGAATCTTCCTCCAGCTACAAGACATTTAAGAGACCATCCAACTGATCAGATAATAGGTGATCCAAGACAGGGAGTGCAGACTAGAAGCAGAAGTCAAAGCACAGTTCTGCATTCAAGTTTCCTGTCACAAATGGAGCCTAAGAAGTTTGAAGAAGCCATCCAAGACCTGCACTGGACTGATGCTATGCAAGAGGAGCTGAATTAATTCAGAAGGTGCAATGTCTGGGAGCTTGTTCCTAAACCAAGAGGCCACAATATAATTGGGACAAAATGGATCTACAGGAACAAGTTGGATGAGAATGGAGTAATAGTGAAAAATAAAGCAAGATTGGTTGCTAAAGGATACATACAGGAAGAAGGGATTGACTTTGATCAAACCTTTGCTCCAGTAGCAAGGCTGGAGGCAATCAGAATGTTCCTTGCCTATGCAGCCTATCAAGACTTCAAGGTATACCAGATGGATGTGAAGTCAGCATTTCTGAATGGTGATCTTAAAGAAGAAGTATATGTAGAGCAGCCATCAGGTTTTGTAGATCCTCTTAAACCTGATTATGTTTATAAGCTTAGAAAAGCTTTGTATGGGTTAAAGCAAGCCCCAAGGGCTTGGTATGAAACCCTGTCTACTTTCCTTATTGAGAATAAATTCTCAAGAGGAAAAATTGACAAAACTCTATTCCTTAGGGAATCCAAAGGCAAGATCATCTTAGTTCAGATCTATGTTGATGGCATAATCTTTGGATCTACTGAAAACAACCTTTGTAAAAAGTTTGCCAAACTTATGCAAGGGAAGTTTGAGATGAGCAGTATGGGGGAACTGAAGTTCTTCTTGGGACTCCAAGTAAGACAGACTGATGATGGCTTGTCCATATCCCAGTCAAAGTTTACTAAAGAATTAATCAAAAAGTATGGTATGAAGTCATCCTCCATCATGAGAACTCCTATGGGGACAAGTATGCCTACATGCAAAGATGATGCAGGTAAACCTGTTGATGAGACTTTGTATAGAGGAATAGTTGGTTCTCTACTATATCTCACTGCTAGTAGACCAGATATTATGTATGCTACATGTGTCTGTGCTAGGTACCAAGCCTACCCTAAAGAGTCTCATTATACTGCAGTCAAAAGGATTTTGAGATATCTTAAGGGCACACCTAATCTAGGCCTTTGGTACCCTAGGAATAGAGATTTTCTACTAACAGGTTATTCAGATGCAGACTTTACAGGCTGTAGAGAGGATAGGAAGAGTATAACAGGTACTTGTCAATTCTTGGGAGGAAGATTGATATCTTGGAGTAGTAAGAAACAGACCAGTGTGGCTATATCTACAGCTGAGTCAGAATATGTTGCTGCTGGCAGCTGTTGTGCACAACTATTGTGGATACAACATCAACTTAAAGATTATGGTATTCAAGTAAGTAGAACACCTCTTTTGTGTGATTCTAAGAGTGCAATTTCTATTGCTAATAATCCTGTTTCTCATAGTAAAATTAAGCATATAGAAATTAAATACCATTTTCTTAGAGAACATGTAGAAAGAGAAGACATCACATTGGAATTTGTTAAAACAGATTATCAAATAGCAGATGTATTCACTAAGCCTCTGGATGAAACAAAATTCAATAAATTTAAAATTAAATTAGGCATGCTGACCATTGATTAGATTATCAACAAACTTACAAATAACATATTACATTATCAAATGGTCTTAAGTGGTGTAGATAGAAAAAGAAATTGGCTAAGTAAAATATTGTCGACACATTCAGTGATAATGTGTCGACTCAGTGAAGTAATGTCGACAAGTCAGAAATATTGTGTCGACACAGAGAATATGTGTCGATACTTAAGAATTAAATTGTCGACTTATCCAGGAATGTAGTGTCGACTTCACCAGAATAGTGATGTCGACACTTACAAATTTTGTGTCGACACTTATCCTAAGAGTCGACACATATTTTCTAATACTCTACTATATCTCTCAGGTGTCGACATATCCACATTTGGTGTCGACACATAGTAGACAGATTTGTTGTCGAGACAATAGAAGTTTGTGTCGATACATTCCATCTGTGTCGACACATATAGACTGTTTTTGCCCGCCTTTAGATCTTCTTTCAATAGAAGGTATAAATAGGTCAAAAACTTATTCAGTCGACACGCTTACAAGGTTTTCGAGACTGAAACCCTGTGTCAACTTTCTCTCTCTCTCTCTCTTCTCTCAAGCTTTCTCACCTGAACAATGGCGCCGAAGATTGAAGACAACGTCAATGAATGTTATGAGTTAGTAAGGAATGCCTTTGTCGAAGCCCCAACAGATGTTCAACGAGTTATCTCTCTTATTTCCGAATCCGGATTAGAGTTCATAGTTTCTGAACCTTCCAAGATATGGAAGAAGGAGGTGCATGAATTCTTTAACTCTACATCAATAGGTTCAGATGTTCTCAAGATAAAGTCCACTGTGTATGGGTCAACAGTGAAGATTACCCCAAGAAGTCTAAGGAAGATTCTACATTTACCAATAATTGAGAATGAAGAAGAAGTCCCTGCTTCTAAGTTAAGGGAGGCTATCCAATGGTGCGGATTGGATCCCACTCTGAAGATTGGAGCTGCTTTCAACAGGAAAGGGATGAATCAGCAAGGGAAATTTCTGTCTGAAGTAGTTGGCAAGGTGATTCTGTGCAAACCAGGGGGACATGATAGGATTTCAGCCTCTATGTTCAGCCTCATGACCAGAATTGTGTTTATAATTCCAACTGATTGGTCAGCTGTAATCTTTGAAAAGATAAAGGAAGGAATAAAGAAGCCAAATCTGGCTAGAATTATGAGTTTATATCTGAATGGAGTGATCCCTGAGGTAATGCAACATCTGCCAGGAACAAAGATCAATCATATGAGAAAGATGGACATGAGATTGTTTTCTAGGTGGGATAGGGTACTGTCTAAGGATGTGCCTGATGAGAGCAGGCAGGACACCCCAGTGAAATCCTCTTCTCATGCTCAAGATACTGAGCAGCTTCAAGAAGAACAAGAGAGGAAGCAGGATGAAGATCACCATGTGTCTTCTCCAGCCCAGCAAGACACTATACCTGCACAGATGCAGGGGGAGCAAGCTCATTCTCCTGCCCAGAATGAATCTAATCCTAACCAGGTACAGTTGCAGGGGGAGCTGGTGTATTTTCTTACTAAAGACATTTCTAATACTTCTATTTCTACACAGGTGCAGGGGGAGCAAGTGTACTCACCTGCCCAGGTCATTACCAATACTGAACAAGTACAGGGGGAGAAGATATCTGATCCAGTGCAAGAGGAAGTCCAAATTGATATCTCCAAAGATCTGAATATAGAAGATCTAATTGATACATCTTATGTTCAAGCTCAGAAGGAATATACTCTAGATGAGTTATTTCCTAATGTTGATATGGCTACTGATAGAGTGGAAGAGGGGCAAGAGATTGAAAAGGCCCTTGACATGGAGATAGAAATAGAGAAGGAGCAAATGGTTGAGGGGGAGTCTGTGCATGTTGAAGCTGAACAACATGACACTGAGACAGATATTCCTCCTCCTCCTCAAGAAAGAGTTCAAGTTGATAGTTCATCTGAATCTGAGACTGAAGAAGCCAGAATGGCTAAGAAGAGAAAACTTGTAGTCTTCAAGAGAAGGAGCAAAGGTTATAAGCAGGCTCTACAGACTACAACTCAACCATCCCATTCTGAATTTAATTATAACAAGTTTATGGTTGATTTGCAAGTTAAGTTAGATGACCATAGAGTGGCAGTTGAAAAATATGTTGATGAGAGCAATAAGGCCCTTCAATTTGACTTGGCTCAGGATATAAAGTCAATTCGATTTGAAGTCAATATGCATAAGAAGGAGATGACAGATTGCTTCCATAAGGGAGGTAATGTTGTGGTGTATTTGGCAAAACAACAGCAGACCATCATCCCTAAAGTGGATGATATTGCTTTAAAGCAAAGCTATGTTTTGGAGAATCAGCTAAGGATGAATGATAATTTAACTGAATCTCATCAAGAGATTATTGCTGAATTGAAAAAGACTATTCCTGGCCTGCCTGCAGCTAGAGCAAAGGAGATGGAAGAATTTGATAAGACATTTCAAGCTGCTATTGAATCTGTTAAAACTGCTATCACTACCTCTCAAAAGGACATATCTGACAAGCTTCAAAAGTTAAAACCATTTTTTAAAGAGGGTGTGAATTATCTGGATAGACAGATCAGATTTCAGAAGGAAGATCTAAGAGATCATATTACCAGAGAAGCCATAAAGGGGGAGAGGTTGTTAGTTCATGCAGGATCAGAGCACACCAAATGGGTGACCAATAGTATTCGAGCCACATTGGGATATCCACCTTTGTGTGATGATGCTATGGTGGCTGAGTCAGGAATACAAACAGGTCTACTTGAAGGCAATCAACCTGAGGTTGCCCAAGTCATTTACCCTCCTCCAGATTTTGATATGATTGATCAGCAAGTTCAAGAAATGTATAGTCCTCCAAAGGAGGTTAACAGGGTTGTTATTGAGAAAGTGGATAAGCCTGAGGCCACTTTGAAAGAACAGCAAGATGCTCTACTAACTAAGAAGAGATTTAGAGAGCAGGCTGAACTTAAGCCAGATTTTGAGCAGTGGAGCCCTACTTCAAGAAATATTATACTCACTACATGGAAGGCTGTGAAAGACCAAGTTCATGAAAGAGGAAAGTGGTATAATGAAATAGAATGGCAAAAGCATGAAGCTAGGCAGGAGGCAATAATACAGTTCAGAAGAAAAGCCAAGCTGGGTAGGCTGCCACCAGATGCTCAGGAGCCGAGCAAGTACTTTCCAAAGCCCTTTCATTACTTTGAAAGGCAAAGGCTCAAGGAAGAAGCAAAGAAGAAGGCTGATCAAAAAGGAAAGAAGCCAGCTGAAGATGCTGAAGCTCCTGTGAAGGCTCAAATCCAATCTGGCAAAGGGATTGTCATAAGAGAGCCTGATCAGTCTTAATTTTAAGTTCTTTCAAAAGTATTTTGTATTGTTTTGATTAAATCATTCAATGTAAAACTCTGTAATCAAACATTACCAAGTTATAAACAATATTTTGTTTGGATTCATATAATGTTCACTCTGTGATGGTTTGTTCATATTTTGTTTGGAATCATATAATGTTCACTCTGTGATGGATTGTTCATATTTTGTTTATATTAAGTATTCCTGTTATGTCATATATCATCATATTATACTTTTTATAAATGGTGTATATCATTGGCTATAAGGGTTATGACTTCTCTAAATAGGGGGAGATTGTTGGGTACATTGGAAAATGTGTACCTGATTTGAAGAAGCCCAACTTAGCTCAATGATATACATTAAGGTGTATTTGATGTTGTTTTAAGTTGACATGTGCAGGTGAAGAAGTGTTAAAGAATGCAGAAAAATATTCTAAGTCCATGTGTCGACACCTGAAGAAACAGTGTCGACACTTCAGAATATTTGTGTCGACACTTGAAGGAAGCTGTGTCGACACAGAGGAAGATAGTCGACCACATTTGTGTTGACACTGGGAAGCAGTGTCGACTCACAGGAAGATAGTCGACCACATTTGTGTCGACACTGGGAAGCAGTGTCGACTCACAGGAAGATAGTCGACCACATTTGTGTCGACATTAGGAAGCAGTGTCGACTCACAGGAAGATAGTCGACCACATTTGTGTCGATACTGGGAAGCAGTGTCGACTCACAGGAAGATAGTCGACCACATTTGTGTCGACACTGGGAAGCAGTGTCGACTCACAGGAAGATAGTCGACCACATTTGTGTTGACACTGGGAAGCAGTGTCGACTCACAGGAAGATAGTCGACCACATTTGTGTCGACACTGGGAAGCAGTGTCGACTCACAGGAAGATAGTCGACCACATTTGTGTCGACACTGGGAGGCTGTGTCGACACAATGAGACAGAGTCGACACACATTGGCAGAAGTCGACAATACTTGTGTCGACACCAGAAGACTAAGTCAACACATACTGAGTTCTGAATCTACAACAACTGTGTCGACACACAGGACTTATGTCGACACACTACAAAGTCAAGACCAAGTTATTCTCTGAAGAAGCTGTGTCGACTTAAAGGCAAACTTTTCGACATCATCAAAGGCTGTGTCGACACCAAAGTTACTTGTGTCGACACATACAGACAGTTGGTCTCGACACTTCCTGACAGTCTGTCTCAACACATTGCTGACCAAGACTAAGGCACAGGATCTGTTTGAAGACTTGACAGCTGTTGGTTGCAGCCATTTAACTGATGTTGTCAGACTTGTCAGAAGACAGTTATAAACCGGATCAGCCGGTTACCATTAAGAAGATCTATATATAGACAGATTCAGAGAGAAGAAAATATATATGAGAAGATTGAACTTTGGCAATCAAATTGAGAAATCAAATCAAGAAGGTGTAGCACACTAAAGAAGATCTTCATCAGAAGATCTAAGAAGACGATCTCAGGATCGATCTAAGAAGAGTTCTAACAAGAATTCAGAAGTATCATCAAAGGTGTTAGATAGAGAGGGATCCACCCATTTTGAAGAAGAAGAAGGAAGCCATCAGTGGTTTCTCAAGAAGCTGTTTGGAAATCAACTCAGCTAAGTTCAGATTCAAGAAGCTTTGAAGAAAGCTCAGATTCAGTTGATTTCATCAGCTGATCAAGAATTGTCTTGTCCTCTTCTCTCTCAACAAAGGCAAGACATTAAAACTTCTTTTCTAAATTTCTGTAGGATCTGTTTTACACAGATCTGAGTTGTAAGCCTGTGATATAAAGGCTGAGTGTAGGAGAGTTGATCTCTGAGTGGTAGGGCTATTTGCCTGAGTGTAGGAGAAGGTTCTTCTCTGAGTTGTAAGCCTTGTGGCAAGGATGAGGTAGGGCTGTTGTGCCTGAGTTGTAGGAACCTATCCAGGTTCTGAGCTGTATAGTAGGATCTGAGGATCTGAGAATAGTGGAAGTTTGGCCGAATCTAGCATACTGCTAGATAGGTGAAGGGGGAAAGTGGATGTACCCAGACCTTGGGGAACCACTATAAAACATTGTGCAATCTGTGATGATTAAATGTCTGTGAATGCAGTGCTGAATGTTTTAATTTTTGTAATTGAATTCTGCCTAAAAATTTGAACAAGCAATTAGAACCTATTCACCCCCCCCCCTCTAGGTGTTTAGGTTGTCTTGAAAGTAAAACTATAAGATTCTTAGGTATGTGAAAAGTTGTCCAAATCTAGGTCTCTAGTATCCAAAAGACTCAGGATTTGAATTAACTGGATTTTCAGATGCTGATTATGCTGGATGTAGAGTAGACAGGAAAAACACCAGTGGAACTTGCCAGTTTCTTGGTGATAGACTTGTCTCCCGATTTTGTAAGAAACAAACATCTGTGTCCACATCAACTGCTGAAGCTGAATACATGACAACAGGTAGTTGTTGCTCACAGATTTTGTGGATTCAAAATCAGCTCCTACACTATGGTTACAACTTAGAAAATTCAAAAATATTTTGTGATAACACCAGTGCTATTTCTATAGCACAAAATCCAGTCCTCCATAGTAGGACAAAACATATAGAGATTAGGCATCACTTTTTAAGGGATAATGTTGAGAAGAATAAAATTGAACTTCAATATATCCCAACTAATTTGTAAAGGGGAGATATTTTCACCAAACCATTGGATGAAAAGAAACACACTTTCTTCCTGAATCATTTAGGTATGTTAGATGGAGGAAGTTTAAATTAAGATCCAAGATTTTAAAACTCTAAAATTGACCAAGACTAGGCTAAAAACATGATTTTTCTAGTGTCTATAGGTTATTTCTGATCTCTGAACTGCGCTCGATGTTTTTCCCCAAGATCGTCGAACGGAGATCGACGATCACAACAATCGTCGATCGGAGTTTAGCGTTTTCCAGATAGTACTAGGCTATCTCTTTCCGGTCAGAGATCGTCGAACGGAGTTTGACGCTCTCCAATATCGTCGAATGGAGATCGACGATGTTGAAGACCCTTCAGATTCCTTTAGAAGCCCAGATCGTCGAACTGAGTTCAACGCCCTTTCCTTTTCTGCGTCGAACCCTAATATAAAATTCATTTTTCGGCCATCGTTCTCTTTTGCGCATTCATACTCTCTGCATAACTTTTCTTTCCCTCCAAACTTCTTTGCACTTGGTCTCGTTTATTCATTTTTGCAGGTATACAATGTCCATTTCTGTTGTAGCTCTAGCCGCGATGAAATTTGATACTGGATTCGACATCGACATGGACTCTTTTGACGGCACTGACCAAATCTTCAAAGACATACTAGAATTATTCAAGGAACAGCAGTTTGTGTATATCATGTCCACAAGGATGAAACTTGCTGCCGATGAAATCAAGGAGTGGGTGTATACGGCTCATAACCTGGATCAGAACACAGTGGTTGGAACAATAGTCGGTACTCAGGTATCCCTAACTCTTGCCCTCCTTACAGAAGTTTTTCAATTGAGCACTGGGCATGATTCAGTTGAGTTATCTGGAGAAGAGTTTGCTAGTATGCTTGATAGAATGGGTCACTCTGCAGCAAACCCTAATAAACTGCTTAAAAAGAATCTGTTAGTTGAATATAGATTTTTAGCTGATGTTATGGTAAAAGTGTTGTTAGTTAAGCACTCTGCTCATGATACCATTTCAAGGTATCAATTTTGTTTGATGGCTACTTTAGTGGATAAGAAACATTTGAATTGGGGAGAGATTTTCTTTGATTTAATCAAGAAAAAGGTGAATAAGAATTTTGTTAATTTTGGGAGGATACTAGGGCTGTTTTTGCATAACAGGTGCCCTCAGTTGCTTGTTTCCAGTGGGATGCACATTAATGCCTCAAAGAGGTTGTCCTGTGCCTTATTTGGAAAATGGGACAGGCAGATTATCAAACCAAGCAGAGCTCTTACAGCTATCTCAACTTCAGGCACTAGGACTGTTCAAGTCACTTCCCCACAGGCAACTGCCCCATTGGAAGAATTGCCTGTCTCCTCCTCATCTCCACCATCTCCACCCATTGTTTCTTCAACCACCCCTTCTTCCACCATCACTACCTCAATCTCCTCCCCCATCACCATCTCATCTCCACTCTCAACTCCTTCACCACCACCAGCAACAACAGAAGATCATCTCCATCCTCTACACTATTTTCCTCACCTTAACATTGACTCATCCATCCATATTCCATCCTTCAATCTCTTAGATGATTCCTTCATGGATTATTCTCTTTCCTCACCTCTTGAACCCCCATCATCCTCTAACTCCTACCAACAACTACTCCAAGACATTCTTGCACAACCATCCTTCACCCCATCCATTTACACTCCACTAACTTCCATCTCCACCATTCCCATCTCTCAACCATCCATCCTACCATCCACAACTTCTCTTCCCATATCTGCAACCCCTTCTACACCAATCTCTATCTCTCTCTCCTCTACCACTACTCAAGTTTCACTTGAGCAAGTAGACCTTCCTACCCTAGCAGATAGGCTGTATGGGATGTTGGCTCCCAGGCTAGCACTCCTACTGGAGACCTCCATGGCTCCACTCCTGAAATCCATCCAGGAGTTATCTGCCAGGCTTTCTTCCTTTTCTCCTCCTCAAGCAATCCCTTCTATGGGGTGCCTTGATCCAGTATATACAGAATCTAGGCAGGGGGAGATGTCTTATGAAGAAGAGATGGTGCCTGCCTCAGAAGATTTCCTGCCAGAGATTCCAGTTACAGCTTCAGTTCCAGTTCTAACAGTTGACCTCAGGTCACTGTTATCAGTTTTTGATACACTTCACTTCAGCTGTCTTCAAGCTCAGGAAGTTGAAGATCTCACTAAGGCCATTGTGCCTATTGCCAGCTGTGAGCCCAGCCTGATTTCTTCATATATCAAGTCATTCAAGGCTGTGGAAAGTATTCATTCTGTTGGTGTTGTGGATTCTGATGATATTATTTCAGAACCTGCTTCTACTGATGATGTTGTTCCAGAATCTGCTGATGAAGTTTCTATTTCTATTGCTCCTGTTGCCCCAATTGTTTCTGCTGTTGTTGAGCCCGCTGCTATTGTTGTATCTGTTAGTGTTGCTTCTGTCACTGCTACTGCTGTTGTTGTTATTTCTACTGATCAATCAAAACAACAAAAGGAATACATTAAAAGGATTGATGAACTGTATGACAATCCTCAGAGTTCAGACAGTGATAAATTCAAAACTGATTCTGATGACTCCTCTGCAACCATTGCAAGGAAGAGGAAAGCTAGAAGCAAAGCATTGAAGAGAGTACCTCCAAAGAAAGTGAAAGATGACAATGATATTCCAAACTATATTCTGCATGATTACCCCATCTCTGAACCCTGGATGCAATATTCAAAGAACCAGCTCAAGGCCTTGAAGAAAAAGAGGAAGTATGATAAGTATGATAAAGGATCTTCTCACTTTAATCCTCCTCCTCCTCCTCCAGATACAGGAACTAGTGGAGGTTCTCCTTCTCAGATCTCATCTGCTGCAAATCAAAGCTTCTCTCAATCTCAAGACAGATCTCAATCAAGAGTATATCAACATAGAGGTTATCATTCAAGGAGAGGTCAGTATAGAGGAAGCCAAAGAGATTATAAAGTATACTCCAGAGATCAATCTAGACAACATCCATATCAAAGGGAAGGACAAGGACCCATTGACTCAACTTCAGGTCCTTTCCCTTATAAGCTGAAAGATACTGTTGCTTCAAGAACTCCTTCTTCTGATGATACAATGAATAGATATGAACCTCCTGTCCCTTTTGAAGATCCTGAAAATAATCCACTATCTTGGACTGTCAGAATGAAAGAGCTAGCTGTTTTGGATCAGATAAAGAAGGCAAGGGAACAGGGAACAAATGCTTCAAATATCACCACTCTATCTGAGCAAAGGAAGAACGAACTTGAAAGATACTCCTCCAGGAAATTCTTTGATCCAGAGAGCTATATGAAGCTGCACCCAGAGGCTGTTGTTCCCAGACCTAAATCTCAAACCTCTCTAGGTGCTGCTGATGACAGGAGATCCAAGAAGGAAGCTCTCAATCCAAACAGAGAAATCTTATTCAAAAAGAGCCAAGATAAGGAGTAACTGTGTAAGCTGACAGTATATATTTAATTCTGACTATCTACTGTGATACTATATGTGCTTCTGCAATGCTGCAATTCATTCTTCTGCTTGTTGTTTCTGCTTTTCAAATTCTGCATGTATGCTTGTTATTTCCTATTTGTCATGTAAATAGTAATCCTAACCCAAATAGGGAGAGATTGTTGGAATACCCTATTACTAATTTGGGCAAGGATCACTATGTTCTTAGGAAATTATTTTGACCTTATTGTATAGTCTTAAAGGTCAATTAGAATGAGTCTAAGGGTTAGAACTTAGGTTTGGAAGCTGCCCCCAAGACCTTCTAGTTCAGAATACAAGTGCAGAAAGACTAAGGCAATTTTCGTCGAGCTCAGATCGACGAGGCGTCGAACTCAGTTCGACTATCTGTGAGCTCAGTTCAACGAGTCGTCGAACTCGGTTCGACGATCTTCGAGCTCAGATCGACGTTCCTGTCTCTAGCTATAATCCTAGTCTCTGATCTCAGGTCGACAATAGTTGAGCTCAGATCGATAATTTTTGTTTCAGTCTAGCTCCAGTCTCTGAGCTCAGGTCGACGATAGTCGAGCTCAAATCGACAACTTTTCTGAAGAGATCGACGATTTCAGGATTTCAAAATTAGACAGTTATGGAATTAAATCAGATTCATATCCAATATTTATTTCAAAGGATTTTGTGGCCGTTTCAACTAACCTGGAGCAAGTTTCAAGGAAGACAAAAAGGAATGTCTCTTAGGACTTTCCTCCAGAGACAAATATCATTTAAGGAAGTCATTTATGACTGGCTAACGGCTATCTAGAAGACTGATTTTCAATATATCATCTCAGAGTAATTGAGACAAGATCATCATCATCATTCTAAGATATAGTTTTTGAGACACAAGTCTACAGGATTACAAGTTAGAATTCATACAGAACACAAGGAATTCAACAGTGAAGGAGATCAACACACAGAAAAGAATTCCTCTATTCTTTCAAGATCTCTTCTGACTCAAGTGTTCAAAGGCTTCATCAATCAAGGACTCCAGACACATCACATTTCAACCTTTGTTGAAATCATTCTTTGCTGGAGATCTCAATCATACTGAAGGCCTATCACCCTAAGCAAAGCTTCTCTTCCTGAACAACTGCAAATCTAAGGGGGAGCTTTGACAATATCAATCCACTAGTCTTCTCTTAGACTGTTGACAGAGAAGAACAACAAACTCTCTTTCTTTTTCTTTCATTCTGCTGTAAAAGGGTTACTCAAAACTCCCTTCAAAAGTTTTGTGGTTGGTTTCCGAGACCTTATCAAAACTTAGTGGTGGCAAGACACCTGATCAAAAAATTTGATTTGGTTTTTGAGCACCTTATCAAAAGCTCATTGGTGCCCAGGACACCTGATCTACTATTCCTGCAGTGGATACCTACCTAGGGTGGTAAAAGAGTAAATGTACCCAGGTTGATTGGGGAACCACTATAGATCCTTGTGTCTTCTGGTTGTTGTGTGCTGTGTTTTTTACTTCTTGCTTTAGCTTATTTCATTCTCTGCAAGCACAATACACCTATAAATAAATTAAGTCTTCCACTGCCAATTAATTTTTAATTTGGAAAATTATTTTAATATACTTTATTCACCCCCCCCCCCCCTCTAGAGTAAAGATAGATCTTACCATCACTTTCAATTGGTATAAGAGGAAGGTTGGTTATTCAACAACTAAATCCTCACCAGATTGGTTATTTTACAGGCTAACACCTGCCCCAAAAGATCTCTGATAAGATCAATCTTTAATAGAGGGTTATTATTTTTATTATTTTTATTTTCATATAAAACCATGGCACAGAACAAAGATTATGCTAACACCAGACCTCCAGTGTGCAATCTTTCTAAGTTTGCACTTTGGAAGGCAAGGATCAAATTATACATGAATTCTATTGATGAGGACATTTTTAATTCTGTTTTGACAGTGTGTCCAAGACCTCCAGCAAGTACAAGTACAAGTGCTGTTCCACCCCCTTCAGGAATAGATGCAGAAATCAAAAAGTGGAAAGTTGTTGATGCCAAGGCCATGAACATATTGGCCCAGACTATGTCTGATGACATATTTCAAAAGATGGCTAAATGCAACTCAACAAAAGAAATTTGGGACAAGCTATCTGAGCTTGTATCAGGATCATCTGATGAAAGAAAGGATAGAAGATCCCATCTCATAACCTAGTATGAGAATTTCAAGAAGGGGGAAACTGAGTCAGTTGCTTACATGTACAACAGACTCAGTCTAATTGTCAGTGAACTGAAGACCTTGGACAAGGAGATCTCATTGACTGAACTCAATGATAAGATCCTAATATGCCTCCCCAACACTTGGAATTCAAGGATCTGGCCAATCAAGGATGCCAGAAGCCTAAATGAGATCACTACTGAAGCTTTGCTGGGCAAGCTCAAGTCTTATGAGCTGCTCATCAAGAATAGAGAGGAAGAACAAAAGGTTGCTTCTCTAGCAATCAGGAAGGAGAAGACAATAGCATTCAAAGCTACAGAAGATCAGCCTGAAGACAAAGTCACAGGCAATGAAGAGCTGTTGAGTCTACTGGCCAAGTGATTTTACAAGATGGCCAGGAAAGATTTCAGGAAAAAGTCATCCAGAGGCCATGAAAAGCCAAGGTATGACAAATCCAATAACAAAGAAATTATTTGTTTTGGATGCAGGAAACCAGGCCACATTGTGCCTGACTGTCCAGAAAACCAAAATAAGGACAGGAAAGAAAAGAAAGATAGGAGAAAGGATTTCAGAAGAAACAACAATGATAAATCCTCCTCCAGTAAGAACAAACACACCAGGAAAGGATTTGAAGCTGAAACCTGGAGTGAAACTGAATAAGAATCAGAGGCATCATCAAGCTCAAGTGATGATGAAGATGATACTGAAGAGAAGGAGTTCTGCATGATGGCTATCAATGCCTCTCAACATAATTCTTATGCAGAACAAGAGTCAGAATCTGAATCTGGACATGAAAATGAAGAAGATCAGGTAATAAATTCTTTTGATTTCAATTCAGAGGACTTTAGATCTGAATTTAAGGCACTTTATTTAGATCTGCTCAAGTCTGAGAAAAAGATTATCTCTCTCAGAAATCAATTGTCTGAACATAGCATCTTAAAGTCAGACAACCTCAAACTCTCTGAGGAGTTGGAATGTTATAGAGAGGAGATAGCCTCACTGAAAAGTGAACTATCTCAGGCAAAGAAGTTTGAAGAATCCCTTAATGGGAGAAGCATAAGACTGATGGACATCACAAGCACAGTGAACTCAAGACTTAATAGTACACTGGGCTTGGGTGTTTCATCCAGCCAACCTATAGTGTTAACAACCCCAATTAAGTTTATCTCTGATAAAGGAAAGGGAGTTGTAGAGGTAGCTAGGAAGAATCCTAATTTACCTAAGAAAAACAAAGTTCAAGGGAAAACGTCGAACAGAGCTCGACAATCGTCGAACAAAGCTCAGCGATCTCAAGCTGAATCGTCGAACTCAGGTAGACGATCGCCGAACTCTGAACTCTGGCAAAATCGATCTTCGAATGGAGCTCAACGATCTGACCCAAGATCATCGAACTCAGCTCAGAGATCGTCGAACAGAGATCAGAGTCTTGAACAAATTTTTAAAGGTAAATCAAAATTCAATCCTAGTGGTCCTACATCCCAAAACTTTAACCCTTATACTGAATGGATAATACCTCATAGGAGATATCATCCTGAAGGTTATAAGAGTCAGCCAGGGATGTCTTTTATTTCAGAATTTAAAGGTTATCAACCTAGGCCCAAGGTAAACTGGGTCAAAAATAAGTAAATTATTATGTATGTAGGTGAAGACCTATCCAACAATAAACTAGCAATGGTATCTGGATAGTGGGTGCTCAAAGTACATGACTGGAAGCAAGGATAATTTAACATCCTTCAAAGCCAAGCGTGGACCTAAAGTCATATTTGGAGATTCAAACTTTGGACAAACCAAGGGATATGGTACAGTCCAAATAGAGTCAGTCACATTCAAGAAGGTGGCTTATGTGGAAGGACTGAAGCACAATCTAATCAAAATCAGTCAACTGTGTGATGAAGGCTACCAGGCGACTTTCAACAAATCCTCATGTAAAATCAAATCAGAGGACAACACAACTATGCTGATAGGTAAAAGGAAAGGTAACATTTATCTTGTAGATTTTCATTCAACTAAGGTAGATATTTGCTTGTTCAACTCTGTTAGTAAACCAAATGAACTATGACATAAAAAATTAGTACATATAAACCTTAGAACCATTGCTAGGCTATCCAAGGACAACCTTGTTAGAGGACTACCTTCTGGCCCTTACAAGAAGGAAGGACTTTGCAGGGCTTGTCAATTAGGCAAGCAAACTAAAAATTGTTTTAAGTCACTTAATAAGAGTTATTCACCTAGGATCTTGTATCTGTTACACATGGATCTTTTTGGATCCATTACAGTACAAAGCCTAGGAGGGAAATCTTACACTTTAGTGGTTGTAGATGACTTCTCTAGATTCACATGGTGTTCTTTCTGAGGAAGAAGTCTGATAACTTTAAGTGTTTGACAGAGTTTCTCAAATGCATACAGATTGAGTTCAATACTCACATTGCCCTGATCAGAAGTGATCATGGGATAGAGTTTGATTCTCTTCTTATGCAAGAGTTCTGTCAGAGTGAAGGGATCAGACATACTTTCTCAGCTCCTGGAACTCCTTAACAAAATGGGGTAGCTGAAAGGAAAAATAGAACCCTTATTGAATCTGCTACTACATTGTTGACAGATGCTCACCTCCCTCTATCCTTTTGGGCAGAGGCAGTGAACAACTCAAACTATGTGTTGAATAGAAGTTTGATACATAAGCTGAAGGGCAAGACTCCCTATGAATTACTCAAAGGGAAGACACCTAAAGTAGATTATTTCAAGATTTTTGGTTGCATTTGTTACATACATAATAATGACAAGAAATACATAGCAAAATTTCAAGCTAAAGCTGATGAAGGAGTGTTTCTGGGATACTCCATAATCAATAAAGCTTATAGGGTGTATAACAAAACTTCTCTTAAAATTGAAGAATCTGTTCATGTATCTTTTGATGAAACTAACATGTCTTATAAGGAGAAGAATACTTCTACCATAGAACCTTTGCAGGTACATTCTCTTTCAGAAAATTTGGACAGATTACACATTATAGAAAAGGATACAACACATTCACCTATCCAACAAAGAGGTGAAAGTAGTGAAGATGAAGAGGGTACTCAACATCTTGGTGAGAACTATCTTGAAGAGCCAGTTGTTGTTCCACAAGAAGAAATAATAATACATATTGGTTAACAATCAACACCCCCTGTTGATTTAGTAACATCAAGAGATCATCCAATCTCCCAAGTGATTAGAGAAATCTCAGCTGATGTGCAAACTAGAAATCAGGTCAACCAAAATTTGATGCACACCTGCTTTTTATCTCAAATTGAGCCTCAATCCATACAAGATGCAGAACAATATCCACACTGGATCATTGCAATGCAAGAGGAGTTACATCAATTTGAAAGGAACCAAGTTTGGGAGCTAGTGCCAAGGCCTAAGGATCACTCCATTGTTGGAACAAAGTGGGTGTTCAGAAACAAATTGGATGATCAAGGAATCATTGTAAGGAACAAGGCAAAGCTAGTTGCACAAGGATACTCTCAAAAAGAAGGAATAGACTATGACCAGACCTTTGCACCAGTTGCAAGGTTAGAGGCTATAAGAATATTCCTAGCTTATGCAGCTCACAAAGGATTCAAGGTCTATAAGATGGATGTAAAAAGTGCATTTTACAATGGAGACATCAAGGAAGAAGTCTATGTTAGACAACCCCCAGGTTTTATCTCTCTAACTCATCCTGATCATTTTTTTAAATTGCACAAAGCATTATATGGTCTTAAGCAAGCTCCTAGAGCATGGTATGAGACCTTAGCATGCTTTCTTTTGAAAAATGATTTTATAAGGGGTAAAGTAGACCAAACTCTTTTTATTAGAACTCATAAGTCCCATATCCTACTAGTACAAATCTATGTAGATGATATTATTTTTTGCTCTACTGATTCAAATTTGTGCAAGAGGTTTTCCAACCTAATGCATTCTAAATTTGAAATGAGTAGCATGGGTGAGCTTTCCTTCTTTCTAGGATTGCAAGTCAAACAGCATGTTGATAGCATATTCATTTCTCAAACAAAGTATGCAAAAGAGTTGGTTAAGAAATTTGGTATGTCTGAAGCATCCTGCATGAAAACACCTATGCCTACTAATGTTGTATTAGATGTTGATGAACATGGGAAACTTGTTGATCAGACAACATATAGAGAAATGATTGGCTCTCTATTGTACCTTACAGCTAGTAGACCTGACATAATGTTTGCTACATGCATATGCGCTAGATTCCAAGTAAGCCCTAGAGAGTCACACCTAACATTAGTAAAAAGGATTCTTAGGTATGTGAAAAGTTGTCCAAATCTAGGTCTCTAGTATCCAAAAGACTCAGGATTTGAATTAACTGGATTTTCAGATGCTGATTATGCTGGATGTAGAGTAGACAGGAAAAGCACCAGTGGAACTTGCCAGTTTCTTGGTGATAGACTTGTCTCCCGGTTTTGTAAGAAACAAACATCTGTGTCCACATCAACTGCTGAAGCTGAATACATGACAACAGGTAGTTGTTGCTCACAGATTTTGTGGATTCAAAATCAGCTCCTAGACTATGGTTACAACTTAGAAAAGTCAAAAATATTTTGTGATAACACCAGTGCAATTTCTATAGCACAAAATCCAGTCCTCCATAGTAGGACAAAACATATAGAGATTAGGCATCACTTTTTAAGGGATAATGTTGAGAATAATAAAATTGAACTTCAATATATCCCAACTAATTTGCAAAGGGGAGATATTTTCACCAAACCATTGGATGAAAAGAAACACACTTTCTTCCTGAATCAGTTAGGTATGTTAGATGGAGGAAGTTTAAATTAAGATCCAAGATTTTAAAACTCTAAAATTGACCAAGACTAGGCTAAAAACTTGATTTTTCTAGTGTCTATAGGTTATTTCTGATCTCTGAACTGCGCTCGACGTTTTTCCCCAAGATCGTCGAACGGAGATCGACGATCACAACAATCGTAGACCGGAGTTCAGCGTTTTCCAGATAGTACTAGACTATCTCTTTCCGGTCAGAGATCGTCGAACGGAGTTCGACGCTCTCCAATATCATCGAATGGAGATCGACGATGTTGAAGACCCTTCAGATTCCTTTAGAAGCCCAGATCGTCGAACTGAGTTCAACGCCCTTTCCTTTTCTGCGTCGAACCCTAATATAAAATTCATTTTTCGGCCGTCGTTCTCTTTTGCGCATTCATACTCTCTGCATTACTTTTCTTTCCCTCCAAACTTCTTTGCACTTGGTCTCGTTTATTCGTTTTTGCAGGTATAAAATGTCCGTTTCTGTTGTAGCTCTAGCCGCGATGAAATTTGATACTGGATTCGACATCGACATGGACTCTTTTGACGGCAGTGACCAAATCTTCAAAGACATACTAGAATTATTCAAGGAACAGCAGTTTGTGTATATCATGTCCACAAGGATGAAACTTTCTGCCGATGAAATCAAGGAGTGGGTGTATACGGCTCATAACCTGGATCAGAACACAGTGGTTGGAACAATAGTCGGTACTCAGGTATCCCTAACTCCTGCCCTCCTTACAGAAGTTTTTCAATTGAGCACTGGGCATGATTCAGTTGAGTTATCTGGAGAAGAGTTTGCTAGTATGCTTGATAGAATGGGTCACTCTGCAGCAAACCCTAATAAACTGCTTAAAAAGAATCTGTTAGTTGAATATAGATTTTTAGCTGATGTTATGGTAAAAGTATTGTTAGTTAAGCACTCCGCTCATGATACCATTTCAAGGTATCAATTTTGTTTGATGGCTACTTTAGTGGATAAGAAACATTTGAATTGGGAAGAGATTTTTTTTGATTTAATCAAGAAAAAGGTGAATAAGAATTTTGTTAATTTTGGGAGGATACTAGGGCTGTTTTTGCATAACAGGTGCCCTCAGTTGCTTGTTTCCAGTGGGATGCACATTAATGCCTCAAAGAGGTTGTCTTGTGCCTTATTTGGAAAATAGGACAGGCAGATTGTCAAACCAAGCAGAGCTCTTACAGCTATCTCAACTTCAGGCACTAGGACTGTTCAAGTCACTTCCCCACAGGCAACTGCCCCATTGGAAGAATTGCCTGTCTCCTCCTCATCTCCACCATCTCCACCCATTGTTTCTTCAACCACCCCTTCTTCCACCATCACTACCTCAATCTCCTCCCCCATCACCATCTCATCTCCACTCTCAACTCCTTCACCACCACCAGCAATAACAGAAGATCATCTCCATCCTCTACACTATTTTCCTCACCTTAACATTGACTCATCCATCCATATTCCATCCTTCAATCTCTTAGATGATTCCTTCATGGATTATTCTCTTTCCTCACCTCTTGAGCCCCCATCATCCTCTAACTCCTATCAACAACTACTCCAAGACATTCTTGCACAACCATCCTTCACCCCATCCATTTACACTCCACTAACTTCCATCTCCACCATTCCCATCTCTCAACCATCCATCCTACCATCCACAACTTCTCTTCCCATATCTGCAGCCCCTTCTACACCAATCTCTATCTCTCTCTCCTCTACCTCTACTCAAGTTTCACTTGAGCAAGTAGACCTTCCTGCCCTAGCAGATAGGCTGTATGGGATGTTGGCTCCCAGGCTAGCACTCCTGCTGGAGACCTCCATAGCTCCACTCCTGAAATCCATTCAGGAGTTATCTGCCAGGCTTTCTTCCTTTTCTCCTCCTCAGGCAATCCCTTCTATGGGGTGCCTTGATCCAGTATCTACAGAATCTAGGCAGGGGGAGATGTCTTATGAAGAAGAGATGGTGCCTGCCTCAGAAGATTTCCTGCCAGAGATTCCAGTTACAGCTTCAGTTCCAGTTCTAACAGTTGACCTCAGGTCACTGTTATCAGTTTTTGATACACTTCACTTCAGCTGTCTTCAAGCTCAGGAAGTTGAAGATCTCACTAAGGCCATTGTGCCTATTGCCAGTTGTGAGCCCAGCCTGATTTCTTCATATATCAAGTCATTCAAGGATGTGGAAAGTATTCATTCTGTTGATGTTGTGGATACTGATGATATTGTTTCAGAACCTGCTGCTACTGATGATGTTGTTTCAGAATCTGCTGATGAAGTTTCTATTTCTATTGCTCCTGTTGCCCCAATTGTTTCTGCTGTTGTTGAGCCCGTTGCTATTGTTGTATCTGTTAGTGCTGCTTCTGTCACTGCTACTGCTGTTGTTGTTATTTCTACTGATCAATCAAAACAACAAAAGGAATACATTAAAAGGATTGATGAACTGTATGACAATCCTCAGAGTTCAGACAGTGACAAATTCAAAACTGATTCTGATGACTCCTCTGCAACCATTGCAAGGAAGAGGAAAGCTAGAAGCAAAGCATTGAAGAGAGTACCTCCAGAGAAAGTGAAAGATGACAATGATATTCCATACTATATTCTGCATGATTACCCCATCTCTGAACCCTGGATGCAATATTCAAAGAACCAGCTCAAGGCCATGAAGAAAAAGAGGAAGTATGATAAGTATGATAAAGGATCTTCTCACTTTAATCCTCCTCCTCCTCCTCCAGATACAGGAATTGGTGGAGGTTCTGCTTCTCAGATCTCATCTACTGCAAATCAAAGCTTCTCTCAATCTCAAGACAGATCTCAATCAAGAGTATATCAACATAGAGGTTATCATTCAAGGAGAGGTCAGTATAGAGGAAGCCAAAGAGATTATAAAGTATACTCCAGAGATCAATCTAGACAACATCCATATCAAAGGGAAGGACAAGGACCCATTGAATCAACTTCAGGTCCTTTCCCTTATAAGCTGAAAGATACTGTTGCTTCAAGAACTCCTTCTTCTGATGATACAATGAATAGATATGAACCTCCTGTCCCTTTTGAAGATCCAGAAAATAATCCACTATCTTGGACTGTCAGAATGAAAGAGCTAGTTGTTTTGGATCAGATAAAGAAGGCAAGGGAACAGGGAACAAATGCTTCAAATATCACCACTCTATCTGAGCAAAGGAAGAACGAACTTGAAAGATACTCCTCCAGAAAATTCTTTGATCCAGAGAGCTATATGAAGCTGCACCCAGAGGCTGTTGTTCCCAGACCTAAATCTCAAACCTCTCTAGGTGCTGCTGATGACAGGAGATCCAAGAAGGAAGCTCTCAATCCAAACAGAGAAATCTTATTCAAAATGAGCCAATATAAGGAGTAACTGTGTAAGCTGACAGTATATATTTAATTCTGACTATCTACTGTGATACTATATGTGCTTCTGCAATGCTGCAATTCATTCTTCTGCTTGTTGTTTCTGCTTTTCAAATTCTGCATGTATGCTTGTTATTTCCTATTTGTCATGTAAATAGTAATCCTAACCCAAATAGGGGGAGATTGTTGGAACACCCTGTTACTAATTTGGGCAAGGATCACTATGTTCTTAGGAAATTGTTTTGACCTTATTGTATAGTCTTAAAGGTCAATTAGAATGAGTCTAAGGGTTAGAACTTAGGTTTGGAAGCTGCCCCCAAGACCTTCTAGTTCAGAATACAAGTGCAGAAAGACTAAGGCAATTTTCGTCGAGCTCAGATCGATGAGGCGTCGAACTCAGTTCGACTATCTCTGAGCTCAGTTCAACGAGTCGTCGAACTCGGTTCGACGATCTTCGAGCTCAGATCGACGTTCCTATCTCTAGCTATAATCCTAGTCTCTGATCTCAGGTCGACGATAGTTGAGCTCAGATCGACAATTTCTATTTCAGTCTAGCTCCAGTCTCTGAGCTCAGGTCGACGATAGTCGAGCTCAAATCGACGACTTTTCTGAAGAGATCGACGATTTCAGGATTTCAAAATCAGACAGTTATGGAATTAAATCAGATTCATATCCAATATTTATTTCAAAGGATTTTGTGGTCGTTTCAACTAACCTGGAGCAAGTTTCAAGGAAGACAAAAAGGAATGTCTCTTAGGACTTTCCTCCAGAGACAAATTTCATTTAAGGAAGTCATTTATGACTGGCTAACGACTATCTAGAAGACTGATTTTCAATATATCATCTCAGAGTAATTGAGACAAGATCATCATCATCATTCTAAGATATAGTTTTTGAGACACAAGTCTACAGGATTACAAGTTAGAATTCATACAGAACACAAGGAATTCAACAGTGAATGAGATCAACACACAGAAAAGAATTCCTCTATTCTTTCAAGAACTCTTCTGACTCAAGTGTTCAAAGGCTTCATCAATCAAGGACTCCAGACACATCACATTTCAACCTTTGTTGAAATCATTCTTTACTGGAGATCTCAATCATACTGAAGGCCTATCACCCTAAGCAAAGCTTCTCTTCCTGAACAAATGCAAATCTAAGGGGGAGCTTTGACAATATCAATCCACTAGTCTTCTCTTAGACTGTTGACAGAGAAGAACAACAAAATCTCTTTCTTTTTCTTTCATTCTACTGTAAAAGGGTTACTCAAAACTCCCTTCAAAAGTTTTGTGGTTTGTTTTTGAGATCTTGTCAAAACTCAGTGGTGGCAAGACACCTGATCAAAAAATCTGATTTGGTTTTTGAGCACCTTATCAAAAGCTCATTGGTGCCCAGGACACCTGATCAACTATTCCTGCAGTGGATTCCTACCTAGGGTGGTAGAAGAGTGAATGTACCCAGGTTGATTGGGGAACCACTATAGATCCTTGTGTCTTCTGGTTGCTGTGTTTTATTTGTTGTGTGTTGTTTTTTTTACTTCTTTCTTTAGCTTGTTTCATTCTTTGCAAGCACAATACACATATAAATAAATTAAGTCTTCCACTGCCAATTAATTTTTAATTTGGAAAATTATTTTAATATACTCTATTCATCCCCCCCTTTAGAGTAAAGATAGATCTTACCCTAACTTTCACCGCAGCTTCGTCTCGCGCGGCTACACACTCCTATCCGCGCGACTACACCACCGACGAGCTCGCACCCCACAACCGCCGAGACCAACACTCGGGCTAGTCCACCAGCTCCCGAGAAACAAAACTGGCGAGCACAACCTCTTGCGAGCTGTACCAGACCGTGTGGCTAAAAAATTCTAACCGCCGACACAGCTTTCACTCCTCTAGCGCTGCTGCGCACTCCCTCTCTCACAAGGCCAAAAAACACAAACTTGGGAGGATTTTCTTCTCTTCTATTTCAGCAACTAAAACATACAAAGGGGGGGCCTTTTATAGGCAAGCAAAACAACCTCTCAACTACCCTATTAAATACAAGCTCTCTCTCTCTCTCTCTTCATAAACACATATAATACAATCTTAAAATAAACTTAAAATAAAAGGATTTTGACAAAGTTGACCGGACTTGTCAACTCCAACAAAACTCCCCCTCAAACTTGGCAGCATATACCGAGTTTGCCTTTGAGCTTCAGTAACGTGTCCACCTTCAACGCCTTGGTAAAGATGTCTGCTACTTGCTCTCCGGTCGGGCAATACTTGACCTCCACGGTCTTTAGCTCCACCTGCTCTCTGAGGAAGTGATACCTTGTCTCGATGTGTTTGCTATGCCCATGTAGCACAGGGTTCTTCGCGAGTTGGATGGCCGACATGTTGTCCACCAATATGGTTGTTGGCCCATCTACTCTATGATGCAGACTCTCTAGGAGGTTCCTCAGCCAGATAGCTTGGCAGGTGTCAGTCGCTGCTGCAATATACTCTGCCTCACAAGATGACAGCGCTATCGTGGCCTGCTTCTTCGAGCTCCAAGAGAACACTCTCGTTCCCATGTTGAAGGCATATCCAGAAGTGCTCTTCCGGTCATTCACATCCCCGCCATAGTCACTGTACGAGTAACCTACCAGCGTCAGCTCTTCTCCGGTTGAGTACTTCAACCCATGGCCTCTAGTCCCGTTAATGTACCTCAGGATCCTCTTCGCTGCTGTGAAGTGATCTTCCTTTGGCTCTTCCATATGCCTACTCACCACCTCGACCGCATACATGATGTCTGATTAGGTGAAGGTCAGGTAGCGTAGACTACCTACCAAGCTCTTGAACAAGGTAGAGTCCACCACTCCTTCCTAAGAATCTTTGCTCAGCTTCAGCCCTGGGTCAGCAAGAGTGGAGATAGGCTTGCTATCCTCCATCCTGAACTTCTTCAAGATTTCCTCCGCGTACTTCTTCTGGGAGTTGAAGATCCCATCTTCTCCCTGCTTCACTTCCACCCCCAAAAAGTAGCTTAACTCTCCCAAGTCTGTCATCTCGAACTCTCTCTTCATCATACTCCGGAACTCCTCATACATCACTGTATTGTCCCTGTGAAGATCATGTCATCTACATAGAGGCACACTATCATCATGTTGCCCTCCTTGTCCACCTTGGTGTAGAGTGTATACTCATGCGGGCTCTTCTGATAGCCATGCTTCTGCAGATAAGCATCTATCCTTCCGTTCCAAGCTCTTTCTCCTTGCTTTAGTCCGTACAATGCCTTATCTAACTTTCATACCTTCCTCTCCTGCCCTTTCACCACGTACCCTGGAGGCTGCTCGATGTACACATCTTCCTCCAGGTACCCATTCAAGTAAGCAGAGACCACGTCCATCTGCATAATTTTCCAGCCATGATGAGCCGCTAGCGCGATGATCCACCAGATGGTGTCTATCCGCGCTACGGGGGCGAACACCTCATCATAGTTAATTCCTTGGACTTGGAGGTAGCCCTTCACAACAAGCCTAGCTTTGTGCTTCTCCACGCCACCGTCCTTGTTCTTCTTAATCTTGTAGGCCCACTTCACCCCGAGGGGTTTGTGGCCAGCAGGAGGGTTGACCAGCTTCTAGGTCTCATTCTTCTTTATGGAGGCGATCTCCACAGCCATCGCCTTCCTCCAACTTTTATCCTTTGCAGCTTCATCATAGGAGCATGGCTCGACATCTGCCAAAAGACAATATAGTGAAAAATTGTTAAGGGCCGGTGTCGTCTCCTCATAGATTTCATCCAGCCTCTTCATCCTGGGCTGAGGGCGATTGTCCTTGCTCCCACTAGTGCTTGATCCGCCAGAGCCGCCTTCACTTGTGCTTGCACCACTAGAGTAAGGGGTGAGTGCTCCCCCTAAACCTCTTCTAGGTGGTGATGGTGGCTCCGCTCCACCCATCTCGGCTTCAGCCTCTTGTCCACCTTCTTCCACATCATCCTCATAGAACATCCCCTTGGTATTCCTAACCGCCTCATCCCAGCTCCAGCTGCTTCCTTCTTCAAACACCACATCTCGTGAGATGATGGACTTCTCCGTCACTGGATTGTATAACTTGTAAGTCTTGCTCATCGGAGCGTAGCCTACGAAGATACACCTCTCGCTTCTGTCGTCCAGCTTCTTCCTCCTTTGATCCGGGATGTGGGCATAAGCCACACACCCAAAGACCCTTAGGTGCTTCACACTGGGCTTCCACCCACTCCAAGCTTCAAATGGAGTCTTGAACTTCACAGTCTTTGTTGGACAACGGTTCAGCACGTACACTGCCACCTGTACCGCTTCCGCCCATAACTTCTTCGGCAACCCCTTGCCCTTCACCATACTCCTTGTCATGTTCATGATGGTAAGGTTATTTCTCTCTGCAACGCCATTCTGCTGAGGCGAGTATGCCGCCGTCAGCTGATGAGAGATCCCCCATTGAACATCCTAGAGGTGTACTCCCCTTCCCTATCCGTTCTGAGCACCTTCAGCGGTTGACCACTCTCCTTCTCAGCCATCGCTCGGAACTCCTTGAACTTGTCAAGTGCCTCAGCCTTCTCCCTTAGGAAATAAACCCAACACTTCCTGCTGAAGTCGTCAGTGAAGGTAATGTAGTACTTGATTCCACCTATTGAAGTAGTCTCAAACGGACCAGCGATGTCCGAGTGAACTAACTCCAACAGCCTTGTTGCTCTCCTGGACTTGCCACCCTCAAAAGTTTTTCTCCTCTGCTTCTCCTTCGTGCATGCCTCATAGACCCTTTGAGGAGGTGTGATCATAGGCAGCCCATCCACCATCTTAGAACCTGACAGCAGCTTCATGCCTGTGAACCCCAGATGGCCCATCCTGTGGTGCCACAGCCAAGCCTCCTCCTCCTCTTCTGTCCTCGTGAGACACGCCATCTCCTTCACATCCATGCTCAACGTAAAGAGACGATTCATCGTCATCTTGACTCTCACAACTTCCTGTCCTTGAACATCCTTCATGGCTAGGGTGCCATCCTACAATCGGACTCGGTAACCCTTTTCCACCAGCTGTCCAAGACTTAGAATATTACTCCTCAAGCCCAACACGTAGAAGACATCGTTGATGTGCACCTCCTTCCCATTCAACATGACTGCAACTACTCCTCTTCATTCAGCTGAGATCTTTGAAGCGTCGCCGAAACTGACCTCACCACCATTTGGTTCAAGTCTCGTAAACAGCTCCTTCTCTCCGCACATATGGTTACTTGCTCCCGTGTCCAAGTACCATACTCCGTTCCTTCCACTTCCAGCCCCTTGGATGGTTAGGAACATCATCGGGTCACCTCTCGTATTACCAGCTTCTGCATAATGGTTGGCTTCACCTCCCTTCCTAGGTGCCCAACAATCATAACTCATATGCCCGAACTTGTTACAGTTGTAACATTGAGTCTGGGACATATCTCTTCCTCCTCTCCCTTGACCTCTTCCCTGGTCCCTTCCTTGTCCTCTGCCTTGGCCTCTTCCTCTTCCTCCTGTGTTCCAACCTTGGTTTTGCTCCACCTCCTTCTGGTGTGGTTGGTATCTTCCTTGGTCTCTACCTCTTCCTCCTCTACCTCTTCCTTGGTAGCCACGACCACGCTGGCCTCCTCCTCTTCCTGAGCTCTCTCCAAAATTGAGCTGAGTCTGGAGTGCTTTCCCCAAGCCACTCGCTTCCTCATCATCCTGCACCATGCGGTACTCATGGGCTTGCAACGAGCCTATAAGTTCATCAGCCGTCATCATGGTGAGATCCTTCGACTCCTCAATAGCCACTACCACGTGCATGAACTTCTTGGACATAGATCGCAGGAGCTTCTCCATAAATCTGATCTCGTCTATCGTCTCCCCTTTTCTCTTCATCTCATTCGTGAGCGTCCGCAGATGTGTCACGTAGTCGCCAACCTTCTCCGAGCCTTGCATCCTCATCACCTCATATTAGGCTCAGAGGGATTTCAACTTCACCTTATTTTCCTTGTCCACTCCTTGCATGGAGTGGTGCAGTATCTCCCAAGCTTATTTTGAAGTCTCGGCATCCGAGATCTTCTCAATTGTTGCTTCATCCATGTGAGAAGCGAACTAAAACAAGCCGGAAATGGTATAACTGAAATTTTATTATCAGAAAAAGGTATCTATTACAAAGGTATGACCTCCCTTATATAGAATGGAGGAGAGAAGAGAGAATACAAATAAGAGATGTGGGACTAAAAACTATACAAAAAATCTGGGCGGCTAGAACAACAGACCGGAACAAGCCGCGCGGTTAGATAGAAGGGCTAACCGCTCGGCCACTGCTAGAGAGAGAGACAAGCCGCCATGTGAGACCATTAGACCGCCCGGTCTCCTAGTCGCCAGTAACAGACCACTAGACCGCTTGGACCTCAGACCTCAACACAGCAACCAAACCGCTGAAGGCAAACCGCCAGATCGCCCGGTCAATAACCCGCCAAGCCAGACTGACAGACCGCCTGGTCTCCAACTTCAACACTCCCCCTCAAGCTGGAGCATATATGTCGATCATGCCCAGCTTGCCACATATATGAAGAAACGAGGCGGATACTGGCTTGGTGAAGATGTCAGCCAGCTCTTTTTCAGACGTGACAAAGGGGGTGCAAATTTGTTCCTTCAGAATCTCTTCACGAATGAAATGACAGTCGACCTCAATGTGCTTGGTTCTCTCATGGAAGACTGGATTTTTGGAGATGTATATAGCAGCCTTGTTGTCACAGAACATAGGTAGAGGATGGTTGTAGACCTCTCCTAAATCCAACATGAGAGCCCGTAGCCATTTTAGCTCACAAGTGGTCGATGCCATACTCCGATACTCTGCTTCAGCACTGGACCTGGAGACAACAGATTGCTTCTTGCTCTTCCAGCTTACCAGATTGCCCCCAACAAAGGTACAGAAACCGGAGGTAGACTTGCAGTCCCCTTTGTCATCAGCGTAACTCGCATCTGAGTAAGCTTCAACCCTCAGATGATCATTCTTCTGAAAGATCAATCCTTTCCCAGGGGCTGCTTTGACGTACTCCAAGATCCGCAAGGCGGACTGTAGATGGCACTCCCTGGGAGCTTGCATGAATTGAATCACCTTGCCCACAGCATAGGAAATGTCGGGCCTAGTCATGGTGAGGTATATGAGCTTACCAACCAGACGCCTGTACCGCGAAGCATCTGAAAGAAGAGGCGAATCATCTGTCCAGGTTTTGTCTTCTCTAACAGCCATGGGACATCGGGCAGGTTTGGCCCCAGTCAATCTTGCTTCTTTTAAAATATCAAAAGCATACTTACGCTGAGAGAGGACTAAAGAGTTGGGCTTCCGAGAGATTTCGATCCCCAAAAAGTACTTCGGAGAACCCATATCTTTCGTGACTAGATATTGGCGAAGATGTCGCTTTGTCAAGGCTACCCCTTCCTGGTCATCACTAGTGAGAAGAATATCATCAACATATACTGCAAGAACCACCAGTCCCGAAGAGGTTTTGCGAATAAATAGAGAGTGATCAGTAGCGCTGCGAGCAAAACCAATGGCCGCCACGATGCCGCTGAACTTGTCAAACCAAGCTCGAGGGCTCTGCTTGAGGCCATAGATTGCCTTCTGTAGCCGGCATACTCGTGTCTCCCCCTGAGCAACATACCCTGGAGGTTGCTCCATGTAGACGGCCTCCTGAAGATCACCATAAAGGAAGGCATTCTTGATATCCAGCTGGGAAAGTGGCCAGTCTTTGTTGACCGCTACAGCGAGAAGGACCCGTATAGTGCTGAGACGAGCCACGGGAGAGAATGTGTCAAAGTAATCAACCCCATAGGTTTGAGTAAAGCCCTTAGCCACCAGGCGAGATTTGTAACGGTTCACAGTGCCATCTGGGCCAAATTTGACCACAAAGACCCAGCGACAACCAACAACATCTATATCAAAGGGAGGAGGGACAAGAGTCCAGGTACCCCGCTCTGTGAGGGTCGCCATTTCCTCATCCATGGCCATCTTCCAGTGAGGAATGGCAAGGGCCTCCTGGTAGGAACGAGGTGGGGTAGTAGCAGAGATAGCCAGTGCAAAGGCCCTGCGAGAAGGGGTAAGACGATCATATGAAACAATAGCAGCAAGGGGGTATAGGGTACACGTCCGCACCCCTTTGCGAAGAGCTATAGGAAGATCCAGGTCGGCGGGCTCCTCGGCATCCAGAGCATCTGTGGCAGAGAGAGCTGGCCCGGGAGGAGAGAGCGACGGCAGTGGAGATGAGGGAGATGGAGGCGGAGAGAGAGAAGTGGGCGGAGACCGAGGAGGGGCGGATATCGCAGTAGGAGACGAGGGAACGAACGGAATAACATGAGAATCAGAGGTGGGGGGGAGAGAAGAGGAGTCATCCGAGAAGTAGGAGGCATTCTCGAAGAAGGTAACGTCAGCGGAGACGAACTGCTTACGAAGAACAGGATCAAAGCAGCAGTAGCCTTTCTGAGTGGCCGAGTACCTCAGAAAGACACATTTGGTGGAGCGAGGGGAGAGCTTATCACGGGTGGCAGATGGGGATGCACAAAAGCAGTGCACCCAAAGATTCGGAGAGGGAGAGGAAAAGGCTCCTTGCCTGGATAAAGGATGGAAAAAGGGGTTTTTCCCTTGAGAACGGAGGAGGGAATGCAATTGATGAGATAGCAGGCAAGAAGAATAACATAGCCCCAATATGAGCGAGGGACATGCATTTGAGTCATCAATGTGCGAGCAACATCGAGGAGGTGACGGTTTTTGCGTTCCGCCACCCCATTTTGTTGGGATGTATAGACACAACTTGTCTGATGAATAACGCCATGTTGGACACAGAAAGAGGTAAAAGCATGACTTAAGTACTCTTTTGCATTATCAGAGCGAAAAGTTTTAATACCAACACCAAACTGATTTTTGATTAAATGATAATAGGAGGTCCATACATTAAAAAGTTCAGAGCGATCTCGTAAGAGATACACCCAAGTACATCTAGAAAAATCATCAATAAAGGTTACAAAATAAGAACTACCCCGACCAATAGTAAGGGTAGGAGCAGGTCCCCAGATATCGGAGTGGACTAGATCAAACGGACGGGTAGAGCCCCGACCTTGCTTCGGCGGGAAGGAGGAACGATGATGCTTGCCAAGTTGACATGCTTCACAGTTGAGAGGAGTATTGGAGGGAGGGAGGTGGGGCAGAAGCTGATGTAGAAGCCGTGGTGGAGGATGACCGAGACGGAGATGCCACTGGAGAAGATCCGTACAAGAAGAAGAGAAGGCGGACAAAGCGGAAACGTTGTCGAGGAAGTAGAGGCCGCCGCTCTTAGTCCCAGTAGCAATCGTCCGCTGGGAGCTCGGATCCTGAAAAGAACAAGAAGATGGAGTAAACGTTACAGAACATTGAAGCTGCTTGCACAAAAAAGTAACCGACAACAGATTGCACGGAAACTTGGGCACATAGAGAGTGTCCTCTAGCCGAAGGGACGGAGTAACATGAACCACTCCCGACCCATGAACCGGGGAGGGAGAACCGTCTGCAATGAGGACCGGGGGCAACCGATCATGCTATTCGAGGAGAGTGAAGCACTGAGGATTGCCCGTCATATGATTAGTTGTACCGGAGTCGATAAGCCATTTACCTTGAGTGACCATATGGGCACTACCTGATGATGTGACCACGGAAGCAGACGGCTTGGAAGAGGAGGCGAAAGAGTCACCCGAGGGGCAAAGATGGGGATGCTTTGTCCAGCAGCGGTCAAGAGTGTGTCCGGTGCGGCCGCAGTGAGAGCAGAGTTAGCGGGACGAAGGACGTCCACCATACTGATGACTGCGGCTACCAGAGCCACTCCGCTGAGTTTGATGAGCATAGTTATCCGGAGGAGAAGGAGCGGGCAGAAGCGGGCGCTGAAGAAGAGAGGTGACAGCGGCAATGCGAGCAGCGGTGACATCTAAAGTAGGAGATTCCGCCTCACCCATAATTTGTTGGCGGATCATGTCATAAGTGTCAGGAAGACGGAGCAGATAACACACAACCAGAAGCTCCTGGAAGTGCTTGTGTTGTTGAGCCAGATCCGCAAAAAAGGGGCGATTCTGAAGAATCTTAGCCCCAAGAGCTTGAACTTGTTGGTAGGCAGCAGCAGGAGACAAGGTAGGCCGGGCAAAGAGATCCGCATACAAAGTATAGATGCGGGACGTCTGAGCCCCTTTGGAATACAAAGCAGCAAGATGAAGCCAAGCGGCCTTCACCGTCTCATCATGACGGATGACGGGAAGGCACTCATCAGATAGACTGTTAGCGAGCCAAGTACGCACAAGAGCGTCACTCGCATCCCAGTCATCAAAGAGAGATGAAGTGGTAGGAGGAGGGTCATCAACGAGATGGTGGCGTTTGCGTTGCAAGCGAAGGAGAAAGGTGAAAGAGACACTCCAATCCGGGTAGTTGGAGCCGACAAGCTTGGAAACGGTGCCAAGGTTCCCGGAAGGAGTAGGAGGTAGAGGCGGAGCCGGATTGGCTACAGGGGTGGCGGCAGGAGTGGTGGCAGTGGAAGCATCAGAAAGAGCCATAAGAGCAAACAATAGGAAGCCGCGCGGTTAGAAAACAAGCCGCACGGATAGGCAGAAGAGGAACTGCAGCGGTCAGGATGTCAAACACCAGCGGCCAGAAAGACCACGACCAAGCCGCAGTATAAAGCAGAGGGGAAGAAGTCGAGCGGCAAGCAGACAGTCCGCTCGAACAGAAGCACAAGAGAGGGCAAGGCACACGGCAATAGGTCGCGGCGAACTAGGCGACAGATCGCAGCGAACAAGGAAACAGGTCGCGACGACCAGAGCAAGAGCAAACAGGAGGAGGCAAGGCACACGGCGATAAGTCGCGGAGAACAAGGCGACAGATCGCAGCGAACAAGGCAACAGGTCGCGCACACAGAGGGCAACGACAAGGAGACCGCGCGGACAGGGCGCAAGCCGGAGAAGCAAGTCGCGCGGACAGAGAGGGGCACAGAATCAGGAGGAAAGGATCGATTCCTCTGATACCATGTGAGAAGCGAACTAAAACAAGCCGGAAATGGTATAACTGAAATTTTATTATCAGAAAAAGGTATCTATTACAAAGGTATGGCCTCCCTTATATAGAATGGAGGAGAGAAGAGAGAATACAAATAAGAGATGTGAGACTAAAAACTATACAAAAAATCTGGGCGGCTAGAACAACAGACCGGAACAAGCCGCGCGGTTAGACAGAAAGGCTAACCGCTCGGCCACTGCCAGAGAGAGAGACAAGCCGCCATGTGAGACCGTTAGACCGCCCGGTCTCCTAGTCGCCAGTAACAGACCGCTAGACCGCTTGGACCTCAGACCTCAACACAGCAACCAAACCGCTGAAGGCAAACCGCCAGACCGCCCGGTCAATAACCCGCCAAGCCAGACCGACAGACCGCCCGGTCTCCAACTTCAACAATCCACTCCTTGGTACAAGATGAACAGTGCCTTCTTGTCCCTCTTCTTGGCTTCTCTTAACGCCACCCTCTGAGCGTTCGTCAATGCAGCTTCTTCTTTGGCAGTAAACTCCTAACCACCATCCTCTACTACCTCCCACAACTCCTTGGAGGCTATTAGTACTCTCATCTGAATGCTCCAGTTCCCGTAGTTCGTCTTTCTATACTTGGGGACCTGCCCCGGCATCCCACTACCTGTCTCCATCACTTCACTTCACAAACTTCCGAGTACAACTTCCAGGGGTCTGAACCTGGCTTTGATATCACTTGTTGGAAAACGTGAATGGGTCCCCGCTGTAGACTAACTCCACCAAAATAGGCCGGCGAGACCAACTCGGCGAGACCGCCCAGTCCGCGCGGTTAGCACCCAGCGAGTTCACCCCTCGCTGGAGAGACCAAACGCACACCGGAGAGTTCAACCCCTAACCGCTCGCCGCGAGCACCACACCGTCGGCGAGAACAATCCGACGCGAGCTCTCTACTCGCCCGTCCACCTCACTCGCCCACTACCTTCTTGCTCGCTTGACTTCCTACTCGCACGGCGAGAGCGACTAGGTGAACAACCCGCAGCTTCGTCTCGCGTGGCTACACACTCCTATCCGCGCAACTACACCACCGGCGAGCTCGCACCCCACAACCGCCGAGACCAACACTTGGGCTAGTCCACCAGCTCCCGAGAAAAAAAAACCGACGAGCACAACCTCTTCCGAGCTGGACCAGGCCGTGCGGCTAAAAATTTTTAACCGCCGGACACAGCTTTCACTCCTCTAGCGTTGTTGCGCACTCCCTCTCTCACAAGGCCGAAAAACACAAACTTGGGAGGATTTTCTTCTCTTCTATTTCAGCAACTAAAACATACAAGGGGGGCCTTTTATATGCAAACAAAACAACCTCTCAACTACCATATTAAATACAAGCTCTCTCTCTCTTCATAAACACATATAAAACAATCTTAAAATAAACTTAAAATAAAAGGATTTTGACAAGTTGACCCGGTCAACTTGTCAACTCCAACAGGTATACCTGATTATTGTACTACACAACAAAAATTGCTTCTGAAAATCGAACAGATCTCTAGAAACTAAAAACCTCTCTGTAAAATCGAACACACATGATGCAGAGAAGATGAAAATCAAATAGGAAGCTTTGATGAAGAAATCAAAAATGGGAGGGAAGATGCAAAAATCAAAACGGGGAGGGTCTTACCTGTCTTCTTTGTAGTAGATCACAGAAGAAGGAAGTCGGGGAAGACGACGCAAGCCGTAGACAACAGAGGAGATGTGGTAGAGTCACAAGCACGATGCTGTCAGGAGTTACAAGCACGTTGCTGTCAGAGGAGATGCAAACCAACGCAAGCAGTAGATCCCGGAAGAAGAAACCCGGATGCCGATGGAGTCACGAGCCCAGGATGACGACGAAGGAGATGCGGTAGATGGATCGCTACAGAAGATCGGGCGAAGGAGTTGCGAGCCCTAAACATGACACTGGAGGAACTGCGCTCGTTTTTGGGACGCGAAAAATCTCTAGCCGCGATGTTTAAAAGCAGATCTAAACGAAAGCAGAAAAAAAAATGCAAAAACGAGAGAGTGGCGTGTTTTTTGGAAATGAAACGAAGAAAAATGGATTACCAAATTGACCCTACATCTCCCTCACCCACACTCTTGCAATCTGCCCTCCCGACACCTTACTGTTGGTGTTACCATGGTGATATGGAAGTGATCAATCATATAGTCTCACTGCCAACACAATCTAAGCCTATGAGGTCGCACATAAGAGCATTGGAGAAATTGGAAAGGTTTGTGTTGGTCTTGCTCATATGTGATGTAAGTGAAGAACCAAGCCTATGATGTTCTGGATGTGAAAGATTTTCATTCCGGGACGTATATTGTGAATATGGGTCATCATGTAAGTGGTCAGAAGACTCTAAGGGAAATTAGTCGAGTATAGTATAAGGTTTCAACGAATAAGTTTGAATTCGTCGAGTATCGTCTTGACAGAATCAATGAATCTGTCTTGGGTTCGTCGAGTATCGTAATGATAGTTTCGACGAATTAGACTTATTCATCGAGTATCGTCGATTTGTCGAATATCGCCTTGATACTTGGACGGTTTGATCTATCTCAATTTGTCGAGTATGTACGTGTTATTTCGACGAATGGTTTTGATTTGTCGGATATCAACATATGAACTTGACGAATTCTGCTTCCTCCAGTTTAATTCCTTTAAGTCCGGTTCGACGTGGTCTGCAGGTATCAACTATTTCGGTATTCTGTATATATATGATATGTACAGTAAATCGATAAATAGAGACTGATTTTGACCCATTCGATCAAGACCGAGAATGGAAATTTTTCTTCCCGACGGAATTGTTCCGCTTAGGACACGATCGTGGATCCTTGTCGCCGACTGCTCGTCGATCTGTTGTTGTCGCCAAAAAGTGTTTCCTAAGGCTTCATCTTCATTGTTGTCGCCTCTCCATTAACGGTTCTAGCAAGTCGTGGAGACGTTGTGGGCTTACCTTCTTCCAACCTAGATCTTGTGTGACAAGAGTGTAAGGGTTCTCCGTGCTCGTGTCAACGTCCGTAGAGGCGTGGACACTATTCTACGCTTGGAACTTTGGCAGTTAGCATTCTTTGGACTTTTTCGGAGCGCCTTGGTTGAGTAGTGACTCAATCCCGCAAATGTATAATTTTAGTAATAGCATTTTACTTCTTGATCAATGTTCATCGCAAGATCCGCATTTCTTTTGAGTTTTATTATTCCCTATTCCGCTGCACACATCTGATGTGTCGTATAGTAAAACCCAACACCTATGATATCTGCATCCGGCGGCGCCCTCCCGACACCCTACCACCTCTGCATCTGGCGCTAATGGTGCCACCTGCTCCTCTTCATTCTGGATCCACCATCGACGACGACATTGAAACATGCACTACTTCCCTCTACATCCCGTGCCATCCTCACGTCTCTTCGATTGAAGAGGCCTCAGACGCTGTTGGCGGCATATTCCAGAGGTAGGGCGGCGATCGTGTTGAAAATGGTGAAGTGAAAGTGGGTGATTGGGTGACCTGTCCGCGCGGCCTATGCGGACAGGACTGATGGTTAGCCAGGTCGGCAGAGCTGTTGCAGTCAGCTTGTTCTTTGTTGGCCTGGGCTGTCTTTTCGCGCGGACTGTGCGGACAGAGGCGGCGGCCATCCAGGCTGACTTTTGCTCAGCCAGTAGTTTGGTCCCAGAAGGTAACCGGACAGATAGCTTCTCTATCCACGTAGTCCGGTAAGGAGCGGACTGGATAGGAGCTCGACAGACCATCATGGCAGATGCCTTGGTCTAGCTCTGGTGGCGCGGCAAGCGGAAGCCGCAGAGTTCGCCGGATAGAGCGGATAGGGCTGGAGCTCGATAGACTGGCATGGGAGTTGCCTTGGTTTAGCTTTGGTGAAGCGGCAGGTGGTAGCCGTAGAGATCGCCGATTAGTGTGGACTGGTAGAGTTCGCTGGGATTGGCGGACTGCTTCTAGTGTCTGCCAGTAAGTGCGGACTGGCCCTTATGGCTGGTGGTGCGGACTTGGTTGGTTTTGAACCAAGTCCGGGTTTGGCTCAGTCCGGCGAGATCACGCAGTTAGCGCGGACTGCATCTCAGTCCGCCAAGCTCGACAGTAGTGCCATGTGCCTTGGTTGCGAGCTTGGGGTACGCAGACTGGAGGTGAGGCTGCAGGGCGCGCGGACTAGAGCGGTGTCTGTAGATAGGTAGAAAAGGTGTTGCTGTAGAGTTTGGCTGTTGGCGGCGTCCTGGCTAGGCCTTCGGTGACAAGGCGGGTAGAGGTTGTTGTCCGGCATTTGTGATGCTACTTGGCGGACTGGCTATCCGGGACAGGTCGCGGCGGACTGGATGTGTATCCGCTACTTGCAGATACGCTTGGTTCTTATTGCGAGATGGGGGCGGTTATCCTATCGGCTAGGGCGGTGACCACACTCCTCAATGTGCCTATAAATAGGACCCCCTGTCACATCAATTATAAGCGAATGAACAGTAAGTGAACTCTCGGATAGTTGTTGCGGACTGGATTTTTGTATCCGCTCGGTTTGAGAAGATTGACCAGAATGTGCTGTGCAGGTTGTGCGAATAGTGCTTGAAGGCCAGGACTTGGTTCTAACTGCGGTCAGGGACAGTGCGGACTCTGTGGACTACAACCAACGGTTAACAGCAAGTCGCGGGTTGCGGCTAGGTGGTCTCTCTTCTGCAACTAGTTTCCCGGTTCAATAAGCTATCCGCTTCTGGCAGTCTGTTCAGTTCGGTAGCAGCAGCTCGCGCGGTCTAGCGGCTAGGCGACCTCGCGGTTAGGCGACTTGCAGATCGGCGGTTAGAGTTCAGCATTGGAAAAACGGGCAGTCTGCGCGGCTTGGTTGCGGTCTGGCGACTAGGCGGATTTCGTGGACTCCGTAGATCAGTGGTACAGTAGCGGCTTGGCAGTCTCAGCGGACTCGGCGGTCTCTGAGGCAGTCCGCCCGACTAGTTTTGCCTTATATTGTTTCTGCTTTCCCTTTAGGTATTTTGGCGAAATCATGTCTTGCCATGTATGTCTCACCTTGTAAAGATTGTTAAGTACAAGATTCTTGCTCTTCTTATTTGCATCTGGTTTATTTAGGCTCGGATAGGTTGAGTGTTCCTGCGCCTGGTTTCCCGTCTTCCGCTATATCAAACTTCAACATAGTATTAGAGGGAACAGAGGCTTGTACAGTAGATCAACCGGCAATTTGCTTCATTGCTTCTGTGAGTCTAAGTGAACCAGGGTTAAGTGCAATGGAAGATGGTTTTGCAAGGGATCTTGGAATGAACCTTCTTACATGGACTAACTTTGTGAAGTGAAAGTCATGTATGAAATGTTATCTTCTTGGCGAGGACCTCTGGGAGGTGGTTTGTGGAGATGAAAGGCAAGAGAATACTGCTAGCAATGTTGAAGTGATGAGAGCTTGGAAGAATACAAACGTGAAAGCGGAGGTTGTTCTCAAGCAGGTGATCTCATCAGAACTCTTGGACCACATCGACGGATGTCGGTCAGCTGCGGAGATTTAAAATTCCCTCGATGGGTTGTTCAACATGGAGGTGAAGTTAGCTGCAGAGGTTGGTCCCTCTACTTTTGATCAACAAGAGATGAGTGTTTCTCATAGGCATGATGGGAAGAGGAAGGAAGGACTAAGGTGTTATAAATACAAGCAGCCTGGTCCCCTCAAGAAGGAGTGTAAGGTTGTCTTGCACTCGGTGAACGTCACTCATGTAGGGAGTAATGAAAAGGACTTAGTTGAGTCATCAACAAGTTCTGATGTTGATCGGTTGAAGGTCAGTGATAGTGGAGCTATCTGACATGAAAGACTGGGGCACGTGGGGATGGACAAGCTGAAAGCAATGGCGGTGAGAAGCCTTGTAATAGGTTTGCCCAGGATGTCATCCTTCGGCGATGGTCAAGCTTGCACGGGATGTCAACACGGTGAAACTTATCGCTTTACGTTTGATAAGACGCAGTTTAGGTGTAAGGCACCATTGGAGGTTGTCCATGGTGATCTGGTGGGACCGACCATCACCACCAGTCTTAGAGGCAGCAAGTACATGCTGATATTGGTTGATGACTACTCAAGGTATACTTGGGTGTACTTTATGAGGGAGAAGTCGAACGCGTTTCGGTTGTTTGTGGAGTTCAAGAAGCTTGTAGAGGGCCAGCTTGGTCTGCATATCAAGAAGTTGAGAACGTGCAACGGAGGTGAGTTCGGCTCAACCGTGTTCTCTAACTTTTGCAGGAAGCATGGAATCCGAAGAGAGCTCTCTTATGGACATACTCCAAAACACAAGTGGAGTAGCAGATCAGAAGATCCATCTTTTTACGGAGACCTGCAAGTGTTGGCTTCAGTGCAAAGGCATTCCTAAGGCCTTTTGGGTGGAAGGGATGGCCTGCGCGGCTCATGTCATCAATTGGATGTCTCTGAGTTCGATCAACATGAAGACTCTGTATGAGCTATTGTTCAGGATAAAGCCCAGTGTGAAGCACCTTCAGATGTTTGGATCTATCTGCTATGTACACGCTCTGGATGCTCTCAAGACAAAGCTAGTATTTGTTGGGTATGATGGCCAGAAGAGGAGATGGAGGTGTATGGATCCTGCGACGAAAAAGTTCATCATGTCGAGAGACGTTGTCTTTGATGAGCTGATATCGTATTGGGGTAGCTCAGATGAGGAGCTAGAGGTGAGCAGGTCAAATGTTGGGCTGGAGGAGGCTGCTGCTAAGTTTCAGATGGAGCTGTCTATGTCACCAGGAGCTCCAGGTTATTCTAGCTCTAGGGCAGAGACATCTGGGTCGGGAAGCAGGGGGAGCGTTGCTCCGGGTGCTTCCGGCTCTAAGAGGGTTGTTTCTGGTTCAGGAAGCAGGGGGAGCGTTGCTCTAGGTGCTTCTTATTCAGATAGCAAGGGGAGCGATGTTTCGAACAATTCTTGTTCAAGAGCGGAGGCTTCTAGTTCAGGTAGTAGGGGGAGCGTTGCTCCATGTGCTTCTGGTTCCAGTGCGGTGGCTTCTTGTTCAGGAAGTAAGGAGAGCATTTTCCGGATTTTCCCAGGAACGGAGCTGGTTCAGGAGCAGCAGAGGTGGTTAGCCGTGATCCGACTCTTCGGAGGTCGAAGAGGGTAATCAACCCACCAGTTCGATATTGCTGAGGAAACACGGTGAGCTTTGTCTCATGTTTTCTCGCAGGCCCTCAGATCGAGCAAGGGTCTTCTAGTTGTGACGAAACCACTAGAGTCAAGGTCATTAATGATGCCAAGGATGAGGAGGTGACTACTCTCAGAGGAGATGAGGCTTGGGGCCTTGTGCCTAAGATTGTTAGTGATACTCCTATGATGCACGAGTGGAGGTCGAGGCTTAAGAAGAAGGCAGAGGGAAGCATGGCTCCTTTTGGGAGATGCTGGAGGGATTCCTCATGGTCTAGGATATGCAGGACGGGGACTATGTCTCAGACATCTTCTCGAAGGCGCTATCGGAGGAACTAGGTGCAAGTTACGGGAACTGTTGGGGTTGCTCACCACTTCTCACTTCAAGGGGGAGTGTTGAAAATGGTGAAGTGAAAGTTGGTGATTGGGTGACCTGTCCGCACGGCCTATGCGGACAGGTCTGGCGGTTAGCCAGGTCGGCTGAGCTGTTGTAGTCAACTTGTTCTTTTGCGGCCTGGGCTATCTGTTCGCGCGGACTGTGCGGGCAGAGGCGGCGGAAAGCAAGGCCGGCTTTTTCTCAGCCAACGGTTTGGTCCCAAAAGGTAACCGGGCGGATAGCTTCTCTATCCGCGAAGTCCGGCAAGGAGCAGATTGGACTAGAGCTCGACAAACCGGCATGACAGATGCCTTGGTCTAGCTCTGGTGGCGCGGCAAGCGTAAGCCGCGGAGTTCGCCGGATAGAGCGGATAGGGCTGGAGCTCGGCATACTGGCATGGGAGTTGCCTTGGTTTAGCTCTGGTGGAGCGGCAGGTGGTAGCCGCAGAGATCGTCGATTAGTGCGGACTAATGGAGTTCGCCGGGATTGGCGTACTGCTTCCAGTGTCCTCTAGTAAGTGCGGACTTGCCCTTGTGGCCGGTGGTGCAGACTTGATTGGTTCTGAATCAAGTCCAGGTTTGGCTCAGTCCGGCGATATCGCGCAGTTAGCGCGGACTGCATCTCAGTCCCCCAAGCTCGACATTAGTTTCATGTGCCTTGGTTGCGAGCTTGGGGTACGCGGACTGGAGGTGAGTCCGCTGGGCGCGCGGTCTGGAGATGAGTCCGCAGGGCGCGCAGACTGGAGCGGTGTCCATAGATAGGTGGACAAGGTGTTACTGCAGAGTTCGGCTGTTGGCGGCTTCCTGGCTAGGCCTTCAGCGACAAGGCGGATAGAGATTTCTGTCCGGCCTTGGTGATGTTACTTGGCGGACTGGCTATCCGGGACAAGTCGCGGTGGACTGGATGTGTATCCGCTGCTTGCGTATACACTTGGTTCTTGTTGCGGGATGGGGTCAGTTATCCTATCGGCTAGGGCGGTGACCACATTCCTCATCGTGCATATAAATAGACCCCCTGTCACATAAATTATAAGCGAATGAACAGTAAGTGAACTCACGGATAGTTGCTGCAGACTGGATTTTTGTATCCGTGCGGTTTGAGAAGATTGACCAGATTGTGCTGTGCAGGTTGTGCGGATAGCGCTGAAAGGACAGGACTTGATTCTGACTGCGGTTAGGGACAGTGCGGACTCTGCGGACAGCAACCAGCGGTTAACAGCAGGTCGCGGGTTACGGCTAGGCGGTCTCTCTTCTGCAACTAGTTTCCCAGTTCAATAAGCTATCCGCTTCTGGCAGCCTGTTCAGTTCGGTAGCAGCAGCTCGTGTGATCTGGCGGCTAAGCGACCTCGCGGTTAGGCGGCTTGCAGATCGGCAGTTAGAGTTCAGCATTGGAATAACCGGCAGTCCGCGCGGCTTGGTTGCGGTCTGGCGACTAGGCGGATTTCGCGGACTCCGTAGATCAGTGGTGCAGTAGAGGCTTGGCGGTCTCAGCGGACTCGACGGTCTCTGAGGCAGTCCGCCCGGCTAGTTTTGTCTTGTATTGTTTCTGCTTTCCCTTTGGATATTTTGGCGAAATTATGTCTCGCCTTGTATAGATTGTTAAGTACAAGATTCTTGCTCTTCTGGTTTGCATCTGGTTTATTTGGGCTCGGATAGGTTGAGTGTTCCTGCGCCTGATTTCCCGTCTTCCGCTATATAGAATTTCAACAGATCGAAGGCGTTGTTGTGCACCATCTCGCCGAAGCCCCTCCCCCCGCGGAAGCTCCTCCACCCAGACCTTGACCTCTGCATTCGACAACACCACAAGGACGAGCCTCCCTCCGCACCTCGCTCCAAATCTCCGCAAGGAATCCCCTAACACACCTTGCAATCTCTCAGGTTTCCAATCTCGGACTACTGCGAAACTTGCCTACGACTGACATTTCTCCCACACTATAGCAGGTATTTCTGACGCTTTGTTCTCTATTTTCTGCTTCATTCCTGTTCTGGGTTTCCAACTTGGTTCCATGTTTCTGCTGCCCCAACAAAAGATTAGTCAAATGACAACGAAAATTGTTTAAATGATTGTCCTCTTACAAAATCCATATCGGTCTGAAAACACTCCTGATTAACATTAAGCTTAGTTATTTCTATGAGTATGCATTTAATTCCCAAAGAAATTTTAGTTCATTACAAAAATGGGGGATTTCTACTTCTACAGAAGGACTCCTCTCTTTAATTCAGTACCAATACATTAGCTTATGTTGATGTTCCATACAAATTACTCTACCTTTTTTCTCAAAAGGTTGACCTCAACAACGACCATTTCATGCACTCGACAAATGAAGCTGCTCTGTTTTACTCATTTTCGAATTGTCACTATAATAAAATTTTCATAAGCAACTGTGAACAATATATTCCAAATGAAATAAGCAAAGTATAAATTATTATCTTCAATAAAATTTCACTACAATTTAAAATTGACCCTACCCAAAAAAAATATTGTGACAAAAATGGCCAAATGGAGTCTTCTGTTTAATTCAGTACCAATACATCAACTTCTATTGATGTTCCATAACAATTAAAATCTTGAGTTTCATTAGATTTTATTATTTAAAATATGGTATGAGTTCTCCGATTGTTTAAAATTGTTGAAATTTGTGAAGTGTAAGTGGGCGATCGGACAGACCTAGCGGCCTGATGTGGTGTTCTGGAGGTAGCGGTGTAGATAGGAATGGTGTTCGCCATGCTGGGCGGACTTGGATTGGAGTCCTCCTGCTTCTGCGACTAGGCTTTGTGGTTCTGCTGGTGGCCTGTTCTTGAAGTAACCGAGTGGACTGACTGTGAGTCCGCAGAGTCTGTTGTGGCGGACTGTCGTTGGAGTTGGCGGCCTGGCTTCGTGTCCGCCTAACTCGCGCCATATGTTTGGTGGGTTGCTGGACTTGGTCACTCAGTGACAAGTCCAGGGTGTTCGCAGAGTCCGCTTGTTGTCCGGGCGAGTTATGTCTGTTGGTCGTGGACTTGTGTGTGCGGGCTGGTGCCGTGTCCGCGTGTAGCGTGCGGATTGATGCAGTGAGTGGGATGTTGCTGTGTCCGCATGCTGTGCATCTTGCGGACTGGTGCAGTGTCCGCCAGTTGTGCGGACTGGCTTCTTGCCTTGGTGTCTGGCGTTTTGGCTGATGTCCGGCCTTGTCCATACGGATTGGGCGGACTGCCTTGTGCGGACTGGCAATCTAGCTAGCAGGTCTGCTATGGCGGCGATCTTGCGCTTAATGGTTGGCAGGCTGGTCACGCGTACAACATTGTTGGTGCGGACAATGCGGACTCAGCGACCTGTCTTGTTAGCTGCGATCAGGGGGCGGTTAGCCTATCTCATAGAGAGGTGATCACACTCCAACCCGCTCCTATAAATAGAATCCCCCGACACCTTATTTGTAACTGAGTGAACAGTAAGTTGAGCTCGGATTAATTGTTGCGGACTCGTTTTTCCTATCCGCGCGGATTGAGCAGACTTAACTGGTTGTTGTTTACAGATGACGTGGCTAGCACTATGGAGCCAGGAGTTTGATTTTGACTTCGGTCAGGTTCAGTGAAGCTTGTGGTTTGCAATCGGCGGCTTGCTAGTTTTTCTCTGCTTCAACTTTTCCAAGTTCAATAACCTGTCCGCCGGACTCGGCGGTTAGGCAGTCTGTTCTTCAGTTCGGCGGCAGCTTGCAGTAGTCAGCGAATAACGGTGTGTCCGCGCGACCTCGCGGTCTCGGCGGACTCCGTGTTTTATTCGTCTTCTAGCAGCAGTTTGGGCGGTCTCAGCGCCTTCGACGGTCTCGGCGGTCTTCATTTTTGTCCGCTCGGATTGTTTTCCTGTAATCTTTTCTGTTTTCCATTGTGTATTGGCAAAATCATGTCTCGCCATGTATACCTCGCCCAGTAAAGAAGATAATAAAAGTTTGATCTGTTTGTCTTTTCTGGTTGCTTCTGGTGTTTGAGGTTGCTTTACTGTTTCCGCTTGATCAATGTGTGATCTTGATAGTTTTGAGAATATTAATTTGGCGTCAGACTATCTCGTTGATCATCTTGAGGAAATTCAACATAGTATCAGAGGGAGGTTCAGTTGCTTGAGCAGTGATCAACTTGTGTTGTGCTTTGTGCTTCTGAAAGCTTAGACCAGTGTATTTGTAACGGAAGTAGGTTATTCAATAGGTCTGGGCATTGAACTCTTAACGTCGACTAACTTTAAGAAATAGAATTCGTGCATGAAGAGTTATCTTCTGGGCGAGGAGTTATGGGAGGTCGTCGATGGTGACGATAGGCAGGAATTTACAGCTGCTTTTGGAACTGCTGAGTAAGTAAGAGTCTGGAGGAAAACTAATGCAAAGGTTGAGTTTACCCTCAAGCGAGCTGTCTCACCGGAGTTGTTTGATCACATCATTGGATGTGAGTCTGTTGAAGAAATTTGGACTCCCCTTGATGGGTTGTTCAACAAGAAGAATGTTGCTAGGCTACAGTTCCTGGAGAATGAGTTGGCTAGGACAACTCAAGGAGACCTGACCATCTCTAAGTACTTTCTGAAGATGAAGAGTCTGTGTGCTGAGTTATCAGCGCTTGATCCTGATGAGCCTATCTATGAGGCTAAGTTAAAAAGGCACATAATTCGCAGCTTGTGGAAGGATTATGTGGCCTTTGTAACTTTTATTCAAGGCCGGGCAACTCAACCATCTCTGCTGGAGCTTGAGAACTTGCTTGCTTCACAGGAAAATTTGGCCAGACAGATGGTTGAAGTGACTATCTCTGAAGGAGGTAGTGAAGCACTTTTCACAGGTAAGAAAAAGAAGAGATGGGAAGGGAAGAAGAAGAAGACCGTTATTGAAGATTAGCCTTCAACCTCATATCAGCAAGAGAAGAGAACTGCTCCTAAGAAGGACTGGAAGAAGAGTTTGAAATGCTACAAGTGTCATCAGCCTGGTCACTTTAAGCGTGATTGCAAGGTCAAGCTGCAGTCTGAGCATGCTGCAGGCAAGGAGGAAGCTTGCTCTTGTACTGAAGAAGGTGGATGGGGTGGAGATTTCATGACGGGCACTTATGTCTGTGCCTTATCCGCCATCAACTTCGAAGACGACTGGATCGTGGACTCCGGGTGTGGTCTTCATCTCACCGGAGACAAGTCGAAGTTCTCCTCGCTGCAAACTTACTCAGGCAATGAAGCTATTATTACTGCTGATAATACTGTTCATACAGTAGAGAATGAGGGGGTTGTGTTCATGCAGTAGAAAAATTGCAGTAAAAAAAATGCGCCCGGGCGGAAAAATTGTTGATGCAGTATTATTACTGCTGATGGGGTGAAAAAACTTATTGGCTTTATGGTGGAAAGCTATTATTACTGCTGATAATACTGTTCATGCAGTAGAAAAATTGCATCTGGGCGAAAAATCGCACCCGGGCTGAAAAATCGCGCCCGGGCCGAAAAATTGCACCGAAAAACCGCGCCCGGGCGAAAAAACTGTGCCCGGGCGAAAAAATCGCGTCCGGGCGAAAAAATCTCGTCCGGTGAAAAAATCGCTTACGGGCGAAAAAACGCCCACGGGAGAAAAAATTTCGTCCGGGTGAAAAAAATCGCGTCTGTGCAAATAAATCGCGCTCGGGCAAAAAAATCACGTCCGGGCGAAAAAATCGCGTCTGGGCGAAGAAAATGCCATCGAGCGAAAAAAACGTCCATGAGCGAAAAAATCGCGTTTGGTCGAAAAAAGCGCGACGGGGCGAAAAAATCGTGTCCGGGCGAAAAAAAACGCTTCCGGGCCAAAAAAACATGTCTGGTCGAAAAAAACGCATCCGGACGAAAAAGTAGCGTCCTGGCCAGAAATTCACGTCCGTGCAAAAATGTCTCGTTCGGGCAAAAAATCATGACTGGTCCAAAAAAATCGCATTCATGCAGAAAAAATTACTCTTCTTTTGAAAAGCCGATGTTGGCAATCTCAATATCTGCACTTTGAGATAGACATTGAACCAATGAGTTTTTAGTTTGTGTGAATATCTACGGCTTTCCACCAGAAAGCCAATTCAACTCTACATTTGTTGATACGAACATCGGAAATGACATTCATTTTGTTAAAGCCAATTCTTTAATATCAATGTCGTTGAAACGAACGGACCCTTAGTGATATGGTTCCCCCTGAAATCTTCAAGTCAAATCGGGGGTATCGACAAAGGGCACAAAAGTCGAACCGGCCAAGTGAGCCGCACGCAGAAAGTTGCGCTCACTCGAAAGGTCCAAAAACATCCTAGAAGAGGGCAAAACCGCGCACACTCCCGCCAGAGCGCCAGGACAGCACGAGCGCATGACTCGCCGGCCCGGCGCGCGCAACAAAACTGCCTACAACATGTCGCAGCGTGCGTGCGCGGCGGGGCCGCCGGCGCGCACGCGCACAACGTGCGCGGTCCTGCAACGCTCTCCCGCGCGCACGGCCGCGCGGAGCGCTCCCGCGCGGAGCGCTCCCGCGCGCGCGGGCGCTGCGCACTCCCGCGCGCTCGCGGCGGCAGCCACTGCCACCTCCGGCGAACCTCGCCGTCTGCGCTACCTCCAAAAACTCCATGGACTTAGGAGGTTTTCCAGTCGGAACGCTTCCACCAAGGTTCCGTGAGTTTGACGTCATCTCAAGGTCGAAGCGCTTCCATCGAGACTCCGAGGACTTAGTCATTTTCCCTCATTTTCAGTACTTGTAACGGAGTAGCGGTCTGTCGCACTCCGAGATCAAACCAATCTCTATAACACTCCAAGAAGCTAGTGGATTTTGTCTCGATACAGTACCAGTCACGTGATTTTTCACCCTTTCCGGGTTTTCCACGTCAAAAACACTTCTTGTCCATTACTGCGGTTTTTTTTACTGTTTGCGTGCCCAGTCCGACTCCGAAATAAGGGGGTCTGATTCCCCGAACATGGGAAAAATCAGGCGACCCACAACACTTAGAATTTTTTATTTCAGCTTTATTTCAATGAACAATCTTCTGTGACAGCATAAAAATTTACACTTATGAGTTTCAACTAGGCCTGTAAGTCAAAACCAACCGAACCGCAAAACCGAACCGAACCAAACCAAACCATACGGTTTGGTTTGGTTTCAGTAGGTCGCGTTTCGGTTACAGTTTTGATTTTAGAAAAATCATATGATTTGGTTCGGTTTATGATTTTGTGTGGCAAACCGAATCGAGTCGAACCAAACCGAACCGTTGTGTATTAAAACATTTAATTTATTAATTAAATTTCATTAAACTATACAGTTAATCATACAACAGTTAATTACATTTCATATTTTAATTAAACTATACGTTAAAGTGTTAAAACATACGCTTCATGGTTTTGACTTTTGCGGCAAACAATTAATTATATTTCATTAATGATTAAACCCATGTGCAAACCCAACACACCCGGTTAGGTGAAAGAAATTGTGTTCAGATAGCATTTTCATGTTGGGTGGTTGAGCCTCATTCATTGCACCATCTCTGATCTTTATCTATAAAACTTTAGACTTTATCACATTATTTAAACCACAAAAATCAAACCGAACCGAACCGAACCGAACCATTCGGTTTGGTTCAGTTCGGTTTCAATGTTTGAGCGGTTCGGTTCGGTTCCAAATTTTTTGAACCACATAGAGATGGTTCGGTTTGCGGTTTTGTTTACAAATCGAACCAAACCGAACTGTTATAGCCCTAGTTTCAACAACATTGACTTCTTGAATCTCGCTGAATACCATCACCCTATGTTGAGAATATTGCCCTCAATATTTCTAAATTTGTAGAATCATCACCTACAATGCTAAGAGCATATTGTATTTGATGCATATTTACTTTATGTGTATGCAGGATACTTAGTATTTACTTCACGATAGGTTTGAAGCAAAGCTGAGCTATACAACTGAGACATCTTATACTTCTCAGCTATATTTGTGTGTCCAAGGTCTATGTCGTTGAGAAGACTGTACAATACCGTTAAGAACAAACAGGTCTCAGTGTCAAGATCTCAGCGCCAAGGTATATATCGCTGAGAAGAATAAGAAGTCGTTGAAAGCAGCAGGTCTCAACATTAAAGCATATACCGCTGAAAATGAAGTTGACACTCAGCGGTACTGTGGAGTATATTCAAAATGTTACCATTGATTCTCATACTGCTTTGCAGAAGTAAATTTGTGCGTTGACGCCGAAAGCAGGGATAATCTATTCTATTCCTGTCCATGTGTTGACAAGACATTTCAAGAGGTCGTTGAAGACCGTTGAAGACTATAAAGAGGAACCATTAGGTCAATGCTCAAATCGTGAAACCTAAGGTGGCGCACTATACTTTCATGAAAAGAAAAATTAGTTCTTGCTGAAGGTTTTCAGAAGAACTGGAAGAGTTAATCAGCATACTCAAGAGTGATCTTCTTCCATCAGCAAGAAAAAGAAGATTAAGGAGGAGCTAGCCTTAACTTGTGCAACCTGAAGATCATTCAGTTCAAGGACCTGCTCCAGATCTTACGATCAAGCAAGAACAACAGAAGTTCTCAAATCTTCAAGGTCTATTTACATTTAGACTTTTGTTGTAATTTCTCTATTACATTTTCTGTAGGGCCTTTGTGTCAGCGCTATAAGGTCTGTGCGCTTGATTTTTAGGGTTGTACTCTCAGCCTGAGTAGTAGGATTTCAGAGGAAATTTGATGTTGATGCGCGAAAACGACACCGCCTAGTTAACGGGTTGTTCGGTCTCACAAGCTAGGTGAAGAAGAGGGTTTGCGGGGATAGCGGAGGAGCTTGATGATCAGCGGAGAAGCTTGATGATCAGCAGAGAAGCTTGATCATCAGTGGAGAAGGTTGATCAGGAGCTGTCAAGCAGACGACTACTTTGGCGGTTGAGCTCTGTTGGTTAGACCGAGAGAGGGAAAGAAGAGAGGGGGCCGCTAGCAGCGACAATAGCAGACTTCGCCCGCCGCGAATTAAATGCCACTCTTGCGACGGGCTTTTTCTTTAATCAAGAAGTAGGATTACAACTTGCTATTACACCATTACATGTAAAAGCAGTAAAGGGTACAAGAGGAAGCTGGTGGCTTAGGAAAGAAGGTGTCAGAGACTAAGTAAAAGAGGCTGCTAGTAGCTATGGAGGACTAGGAATCTGAGTCTGCAGCTCTTGTTGGCAGTGGTGGAGGACTGAAAAACGGAGTCCACAGGCCTTGATCAAGCTGGCAGTTTTCCTTCTGCGCCCCCCTCAAATGAGAGGCTTTGGGGGCTATTTATAGGCCCGGGGAAGATCTTCTAGAAGCGGGGCCAAGTGACGTCATCACGGAGCTTCAGGCGGATGAGAGGAGCAGGCCGCCGACCTGGGTGGACTCGGAGGAGAGGAGGGTTGTCCGCCACCTTTGACGGGGGGACTCGGCATGCGAGCAGTCCGCCCCCTTGGCGGGCAGACTCGGCGGCAGCAGGGGGAGACCGCCCCTGCTTGATCAGAGGAGGCCGCCCCTGCTTGAGCAGAAGAGGCCGTCCCTGCTTGGGAGGCCTCGACGGGCAGCGGCAGGAGGCCGCCGCCCCTCGGGCGATTAGGAGGAGGCCGCCCCTGCTTGGGCGGCCTCGGCGGGAAGCGACAGGAGGCCGCCGCCCCTCAGGCGGACAGGGGGAGGCCGCCCCTGCTTGGGAGGCCTCGGCAGATAGCGGCAGGAGGCCGCCGCACCTCAGGTGGACAGTAGGAGGGCGCCCCTGCTTGGGCGGCCTCGGCAGGCAGCGGCAGGAGGCCGCCGCCCCTCGGGCGGACAGGGGGAGGCCGCCCCTACTTGGATGGCCTCTGCGGGCAGCGGCAGGAGGCCGCCGCCCCTCTAGCGGACAGGAGGAGGCCGTCCCTGCTTGGGTTGCCTCGGCGGGCAGCGGCAGGAGGCCTCCGCCCCTCGGGCGGACAGGAGGAGGCCGGCCCTTCTTGGGCGGCCTCGGCGGGCAGAGGAAGGAGGCCGCCACCCCTCGGGCGGACAGGGGGAGTCCGCCCCTACTTGGGTAGCCATGACAGGCAGCGGTAGGATGCCTCCACCCCTCGGGTGGACAGGAGGAGGCCGTCCCTGCTTGGGCGGCCTCGGCGGGCAACGACAGGAGGCCTCCGCCCCTCAGGCAGATAGGGGGAGGCCGCCCCTGCTTGGGCAGCCTCGACGGGCAGCGGTAGGAGGCCGCCACCCCTCGGGCGGACAGGATGAGGCCGACGCCGCTCGGGTGGACAGGAGGAGGAAGCCCCTGCTTGGGCAGCCTCGACGAGCAGTGGCAGGAGGCCGACGCCCCTCGGGCGGACAGGAGGAGGCCACCCCTGCTTGGGCGGCCTCGGCGGGCAGCGACATGAGGCCTCTGCCCCTTGAGCGTACAGGGGGAGGCCGACCCTGCTTGGGCGGCCTCGGCGGGCAGCGACAGGAGGCCGCCGCCCCTCAGGTGGACAGGAGCAGGTCACCATTGTCATTGGTTGATATGCTGCGACTTGTCGGACTGGAGTTAGAGTCCGCCGCCTGCTAGGAAAAAGTGCACGGTTAGGCTGATCTAACCGCGTGGCCTGCAGGAACGACCTGCGAAAGTAGCTCGTCGACCCGCAGAGCACGCGACAACTGCGCGACTTAGGCGGTCAGACTGGGGAGACCTTCCTAGCTACGCGGCCCGAGCAGATAGGAGTTTCTATCCGCCTGACCCAAAATCAAGAGGCTTAGGCAGATCGCGACGCTCGAGGGGAACCCAGAGTAGGCCGCGATTCGCGAGCTAGATACCTTGGGAGGGATTGCCGATTTTGGGGTTAACATAATCCCCGCATTTTTTTAAGTTCCGAAGGAAACTTCAAAAAAGTAGGAGACCCACGAAAATCGTGATCCTCCCCTCGGAAATCAGGAAGAGGAAAAATTAGAGACTGGGAGAGGTAGAACCTGATATCTCTCCTCAGAAAAAATCCGTGAATGTTTATCTTTCTCTTGCGAAGGAAAAGTCAGTGCAGGCAAAAGGAGGTACAACTTGTGTGTATCTGAGTTGCTTTGGTAAACGAGGAAAATGGGCAAATGTTTTCCATCGAGCTCTGCAAAAAATACAGATGAGAGAAAACATAGAAGGATAATAACTTGCAAGTACTTGAAGAGGACTTGCTAATATTCGCTAATTTCTGAGGTCTTGGAATGCCTCTTCAGGGCCTGGAATGCCTCCTCGCACTCCGAGGTCCACTCGAAATTCTTGCCTCCCCTAAAAGTCTTGAAGAAGGGAGAGCACTTCTCTCCAGCTCGGGAGAAGAACCTGCTCAACCTTGCCAGCTTCCCTGTCAGCCGCTGCACTTCTTTAGCGTTCCGAGGCGACCCCAACTCCATGATTGCTCGGTCCTTATCAGGATTGGGTTTTACACCTGCTGGGGTGAGGAGATGGCCTAGGAACTTTCCCCTGCTTGCCCCAAAGACACACTTTAGGGGGTTCAGTCTCATCTTATACTCGGGCAGAGTGGCGAAGGTTTCCTCCAAGTCCCGGAGGTGAGAGTCGACATCCCTGCTCTTAATCATGAGGTCATCCACATACACTTCCAGGTTCCTTCCCCTATGCTCTCGGAAGACCTTATCCATCATCTTCTGGTAGGTTGCACCTGCGTTCTTTAGCCCAAAGGGCACCATTTTGTAGCAGTAGTACCCATCTCCCGTGATGAAAGAGACATCTTTGACATCGGGAGGAGGGGTGCATCCTGATCTAGTGATAACCTGAAAATACATCTAGAAAACTCATTACAGGGAACTGACGGCTGAATCAACCAGCACGTCGATCCGAGGCAAGGGGTAATAATGCTTGGGACATGATTTATTAAGTAAAGAAAAGTCAACACACATACGCCACCGACCGTCTCTTTTTTTAACCATTACTACATTGGAGACCCAACCGGGGTATTGTATCTCGTATACAAAGCCAGCCTTGAGAAGCTTGTCTACCTCCTCCTTGATCAGCTCGGCCAACCTGTCTGCCGTGGATCTCTTATTTTGCCAGACGGGGCGAGCTTCCGGGTCTAGGTTGAGGCGATGGAAGGCCACGTCGGCATCGATCCCTGACATCTCCGCGGCGCTCCAGGCAAAGATGTCCACATTCTTCTAGATGCACTCCAGCATCCTGCCCTGGGCCTCCTGGGTCAGCCCCCCGCTGACGCGAACCTTCTCCACCTTGCCTCCCAGGGTGAGAACCTCCATCTCCACCACCTCCTCTGCTGTCTCCAGGCGGGACTGCTCCCCCCATTCTTCAACGTCCCCCCTCCTGGGGCAAGGACTTCCTCTCCAGCCTCCTCCATAGACATTGCCTTGGCCAACCCCTGAACTTCTTCCGCCACCTCCACTTGGGTGCGGCTCTCCTCTACCTCCATCTCCTCTCCGTCAGCCTCCTACTCCGCCTCCTCCATCCTCCGCCGCATCTCTTCAGCCCCTTCCTGCCAAGAGATGGAGTTCACCGCCGTGACGTAGCACTCCCTCGCTACCTTGGGATCTCCCCGGACCCGGATCTGGACCCCCTCGATGTTGAAATTCAGGCACTGGTGGAAGGACGAGGGGATGCAGCGGAAGGCGCTGATGAGGGGCCTCCCGAAGATGGTGTTGTATCTACTGGGGGCGTCCACGATGACGAACCTGCAGGTGCGGGACTGCCCCCCAGAGAGACATGGAGTCCCACGCCTCCTTTGACTTCCTTCCTCTCCCCTGAGAAGCCAAGCAGGGGCCCGTCCGAGGCCAGCACCCTCCTAGCCTCAACCTTCATCGCATCAAATACCTTCTTGAAGATGATGTTGACCGAGCTCCCATTGTCGATGAGTATCCGGGAGACTGTGAAATCTTCGATGGCCGTCTGGATGACCAGCGCATCGCAAAGGGATCCTCATGACCCGACATATCCTTGACTGAGAAGGTGATTCTCTCTTCCGGGGGTGGGGTCTGGGATGTGGAGATAACGCTCCTGCGGTACATGGTATGGAGACTTGCCTTTCAGGAAGCCTCGACTCCCACCCTCCCATGGATCACTCTGACTCCTTCCCAGGTCCCCACATCTGCCCGGTCTTCACACCTATCCTCCTCTGCCCGAGGCAGGACCTCCTCGATCCCCACTCCTTGGCGGTCTCACTGTTGTTGCTTATCCATGTTTCCTCTCATCTCGAGGAACTCCGGTCACGTGGCCATGGCGTGCCCTTCCTCCTGATTGAATTCACAGTAGGGCATCTCCACCCTAACTTCCCTTCTTCCCCTCTGCGCTGCTCTCCTCCTCTCCCCCATGGCTATTGCCATAGTCTGCTCATGCTTGGGGAAAGGTGGCCTCTAGCCTTGCCTACCTCCTGGAGGATAAAACTGGCCCTGGCCTCCCTAGCGGTTATCCCCGCCATGATGACCTCTCCTCGGCCCTTGATCTTGCCACTGCGGCCTCCAACCTAGCCGATGGATCGGCTCCTGACACCCCACCTGGGCTGCTGCTGCTGCTGCTCCCCTGCCGGGGTTCAACTCTCCTCTCCTCCTGACCTCTGCCCCCTCTGGGCCTTTCCTCCTCCGTAGCCCACCTGGCTAACTTCCGGGCAAACTCCGGGTTCGACGCCTCCCCGTCAACCTATCTTGCCGCCCTCTCCATCAAATCCTCGTAGGAGAGGGGCGGCACCCTCTTCAGCTCCATTCGGAAGAAACCCTGCTGCAGCCCTAGGGTGAAGGCCATCATCAGGGTATACCCCAACATTTCTTGGACTTGGGTGACCTCCACCTGGAAGCAATCGATGTAGCTCCCAAATGTCTCGTTCACCCCCAGTTTGATGTGGAACAGGGACTTTGACTCCTTCTTCCTCCTCTTGGAGGTGGTGAACCTCAGCATGAACCCCCGGCGTAGGTCCTCGAAGCAGTATATGGAATTGGCTGATAGCTGGTGGAACCACTCTCTCGCCTTCTCCTTGAGGGTGATGGCGAAGTGCCTACACTTGAACCCATCCGACATCTGTCGGATCGAGACCACGTTCTCAAACCACTGGACGTGCTGAACCTGGTCTCCCTTCCCGGTGTAATAGGACATCTCGGGCTCCCTGAACCCCTCTGGAACCGGAGCAGAAGAAACCAGCTCGTTGAAGGGGCTGCCTCCCCCTACTGAGCGGGCTGGGGAGTCTCGCACCCCCATCTCGCCGAACCTGCTGCCGCTTGCCGAGCCGGGGAAGAGCACCCGCCCGGGGAGCTCGCTGCCTCTCCCTTCCTCGGCGACCTCCTTCCCGGCTCGCCTGTCGGGAGCATCCTCGCCAAAGGATGGAGCCGCGAGAACAGGGACCGTTGGAGTCGAGCACTCGACACGTGCGCCGAGTGCGAATCAGACTAATCCGAGTACTTCCTGCCTGAAGTCCTCGAATATCCCTACTGTGGCGAGAGGGGGAGGGGGGGGGGGTGGCGAGTCGGACCTGTCCGATCCTTGCCTTTCTTCTTCCATTGAGCTCGCTGAAGATTTTCTGTGCTGACCACGCTCCACGCTCATCGCACCAGAATGTTGAAACCGAAAATTTGGTCTCGATGGAGTTCACCCTTGGGGAAGGGGTGATCGCGCACCTACTTCTCTCCTGCAAGAAAAAACAATAAGGAAAAAGAACAAGGGACTGGACCAAGGGCCCGACGCGGAGGACCCACCACACACCTGGAAGACCACTGAGCGCTTCCCCTCCTTAGCCAAGTGTCGGGCTAAGGTACCTCAGAAAGCGCTAGAAGACTAAGAGACCAGTAAGCGTGCTCTCTTAGGTATCCATTGAGTCCTATTTATAAGATTCTGAAAATGGCCTGAAATAGCCAGCCTCCGCTGTTCTGAACAGCTATGTACAGCCCAACTAGGTTTGCCAATAGCATAACTCCGCTGTTCTAGATGGATATTGGCACCCTCTGCAGGGTCATCCTGGTAATTTGGCCTCCGGGCCCCGCGGGGAAGGATTTCTTAGCCTCTGAGTAAACCTGCAACCCCACTGGGCGGGAGCGAGCTGGGGCGGACTCGCTTAGGAGGCGCAAGCCTAGGCTGACTCGCCTAGAAGGCGCGGCCCGGGGCTGACTCGCCTAGGAGGCGCGGGCCGGGGCTGACTCGCCTAGGAGGCGCGGCCCGGGGCTGACTCACCCAGGAGGCGTGGGCCGGGGCTGACTCGCCTAGGTGACCTCTCAGGCCCTGAGGAGAGCGAACTGCTCCTCTGAGACCATCCGCCCGCTTATACTGGCGCGGGTGGGGGCTGACTCGCTTGCCCATCTGGATCCAATCGCCGAACACGGGGTTGTATAATAAGGAAGCAAGTTGAGAAGATGAACATTGAGATTGAGTTCTGTAGAACCGCGTAGCAGCTTGCAGACATTCTATCGAAGGCGCTTACTCACGTAAAGTTTCTTATGATAAGAAGCATATTATCAATCACCGCCCGTCCAAATTGAAAAGGGTGTTGATGTGCTAGCAATCTGAATAGTCAACATTAAAGGGTGGATGTTACCAGTTCTTTTGTACCTAATACAAGTTACAAATACATTAAAGCAGAACACTTAATTTTGTAACTGATAGGGAGTAAAAACTCTTGCAACATTCAAATTTTCTACACCTATAAAATTGCTCCAATGTACCAACAAATATATCAATAAAACAACTATTCTCTACTATGCCTTTATCTTTTTCCAATTTTCTATTTCTATACACTATATTTCTTACTGTTCTCAAATGAAATTGACTAACACGCGGTGGCACAGAAAGAGAGAGATAGAGGAAATAGAGAGGGAGAGGGAGAGATAGAGAGATGTGAGAGGGACCACGGGGAGGGGAGAGAGTTGTTGCCATTGGAGCTTTCTGACAGGAGCTTGGAACTCCTTTCCAACTGGGCATTCCCATCGAATGATCGTCGGTATTGGTTTCCGCTGCCACTTGACTCTCCTACCACCTTCTTCTTAACAGCCACCATTCCATTTTCTTTCTCCTACAGTTCTATCTGTGTTGCCAAGCACTTGTCGGTGAGGATTAAGAAATGAGTAGGAGCCGTGCGTCGGGGAGGTTAAAGAAAGGAGGAGCCGTGCACCAGTGAGGTTGAAGACATGAGGAGGAGCGTTGGAGCGGTACTCTGGCTAGGGATAGCGGCCGTTCGAGCTTTGAAGAAGATGAAGAGTACTATTAATATTAAATAAATAAATAAATAAATATATGTACTATTAATAAAAAACTTTATACCGTGCCTACAGCTGTCACGATTCCGATTCGGTTCCGATTCTATTAAAACTGTGAACCGAACCGCTAAGTTAATGGTTCTTTAAATTAGAACCAAAACCTTATTTGGTTTGACCAGTTTCGGTTCTGGTTTCAGTTCCAAAATAATTTTTAGAACCGTCATGTCAACGGTTTCGGTTACGGTTCAACAAGAACCAAAACCAAACCAGTCACTAACAGTTCGGTCCGGTTCCAATCGGTTCCAAGTAGAACCAAAAATAAATTTGACGAAATGAATTGGGGAGGTCAAAAATAAAAAACCGGAGGAAAAATGTAAATCCGTTCGGTTTTTTTGCAAGGACTTCGAAGTCCGGGGCCCGGGCGTAGAAATTTTGCATTACTCAAGTGGGATTACTTTTTTGTGTAATATAGTAAGTATCACTGAAAGTTTAAAACTGAAATCACAAAACCAAAAAATTCCATCATACCGCACTGGTTTTAAATCGCGCCAATTTTAAACCATACTAAATGGTTTGATTGTGGAGTGATTTCGTGAGTTGCAAAACAACATAATTTGAAGTGTTGTTTTTGGCGGTGAAAAATCGACAAAATCGTGCCGTTTTGTTTTCTTCGAGAGTGCATGATATTCCAATTATTGCCAATAAGTACAAGTTACTTTAATTATTTCAAAAAAATGTATGAGTAAAATTGAAAATATATTATATAATAGTGTAAAATTCAAAACTGTACTGCAAAAATCGACTCCAAACAACACCAATGTCAAACCACACTGCACAATTTTTGTGTGAGGCGATTTTGTTCGGTACAAAACCAACCACTTTTAGTACGATTGCGGTTTGGATTAAACTGCGTCAGTTTCACTCATACTAGTAAATATAGATATTATAGTTAGATTATAAAAAAATAACAATATAATAAAATTATTATTATTATTAAATTATAATAATAAATTGGTTGCAGTTCGGTTCTGCTTCGGTCTGGTTCGGATCGGGTCTAAAAATCTTGAAACTGCTTGAGACTTGTATGTTGCGGTTTCGGTTCCGGTTCTGATCCGGATAATTAAATGAAAGAACATACCCGGAACAATGATGTCCACGGTTCCAAAATTCAAACATGAACCCAAATAATTCGCGAACGGATCGGTTTGATTCTTTGCGGTTTCGGTTCGATTCCGATTCGATTTTCGGTTTTCGGTTTTAAGTGACAGCTCTACTCGTGCCACCGTTCTCGACGAATAAAGACATTTTTTATTGTTCTCGCAGCTACAGTACCACCTGTTGGCGGAAATGCTTGATTTGACCGAAGTCAAATGACAAAAGGAGATAATAGATATACCAATTTATATATATCTTGAAAGGTGATGGTTGACTAGTCAAATGCAATTATAATAATATATATTAATTATATATGATTATGACTGTTTATGGCAAGTCACATGGATAGGTGTGATTGTTGGCAGAAATAAATTGGCGCTTTCTATCTCTAGACACGTGGCGTTTTTCAATTCAATTGCAAGGCCAGTTCAATTCCCTTTGCCGGCCGTTTGCTCCTTACATCAGTAGAATTTAGAGACTCGTTAATATTTTGTGTCTCATCTTCAGTGAGCAAGTCATGTTTGTCAATTGATTCATGCTCGTAATTCGTAGAATTTGGAGCCCAAGTAAGATCTCCAGATGCTACGGCATGGCCAAACATCATATCTAGTTTTTCTTCTAACTCAGGGGATATGCCGGAGAACTAAAACTTTCTAGCATTCGGGTGAACCTGAAATGAAAATGAATATATTTTAGGAAAAATATCATCCACCAAAGTACAGTAAAAATTCAATCTAAAAAAACATACTTTTAGACGTTCTATCTACCAATCTTATGAAGCAGTAATAGTTTTGCGAATTGGATCTAAGCCCAAACCCATCTCACGGCCCTTAAGTTCTCGCCATAACTTCCAATCTTTTTCAGCTGATGCCACTTGTTCTTCATTTGATTTTGATCATACGACTAATCCGTGCGTGCTAAGAAATTTGTTATTAGGTTGGTCCACTCATCCATACTAAAGTGCGTGGTTGGACGACTACCCAATTCTTTTTCTTTCAAGCACAAGTCGTAAAAAAATCAAAACATCGTTGTCCTCCCAATTTGTGCTGACATTATCTTTTTTATGTTTATCCATAAATCTACAAAAACCTACACATACTCACAACCAACAAATTCACTATAAAAATGAACACACACTCATACATAAACACATTACATACGATGAACACATACTCATACATAAGCACACATACACTCAAAACAGACAACACACATATACACACTAATACATAAACACACATACACTCAAAACAGACAACACTCACACATGCACACACTCATAAATCAGCACACACACACACAACACATACACACTCATGAATCAACACATAAAACAACACTCATAACAACAACACACACACAACACTCATAACAACAGCACACACACACACACCACTCATAATAACCACACACACATATACACACTCAAATCAAACACAATACATACGTAGACACAAGCACATTACATACACTCAACACACACACATAAACATTCACAAAAAACACATACATATTATCGCAAACATACACAAAGAACTGAAATAATACTGAATGAGGGTAGTTCTAGGTATTGTTGGAAAACGTGAATGGGTCACCGCTGTAGACTAACTCCACCAAAACAGGCCGGCGAGACCGCCCAGTCCGCGCGGTTAGCACCCGGCGAGTTCACCCCTCGCTGGCGAGACTAAACACACACCGGCGAGTTCACCCCCTAACCGCTCGCCGCGAGCACCACACCGTCGGCGAGAACAATCCGGCGCGAGCTCTCTACTCGCCCGTCCACCTCACTCGCCCACTACCTTCTTGCTTGCTTGACTTCCTACTCGCACGGCGAGAGCGACTAGGTGAACAACCCGCATGTTGGAACACCCTATTACTAATTTTGGCAAGGATCACTATGTTCTTAGGAAATTATTTTGACCTTTTTGTAAAGTCTTAAAGGTCAATTAGAATGAGTCTAAGGGTTAGAACTTAGGTTTGGAAGCTGCCCCTAAGACCTTCTAGTTAAGAATACAAGTGCAGAAAGACTAAGACAATTTTCGTCGAGCTCAGATCGACGAGGCGTCGAACTCAGTTCGACTATCTCTGAGCTCAGTTCAACGAGTCGTCGAACTCGGTTCGACGATCTTCGAGCTCAGATCGACGTTCCTGTCTCTAGCTATAATCTTAGTCTCTGAGCTCAGGTCGACGATAGTTGAGCTCAGATCGACGATTTCTGTTTCAGTCTAGCTCCAGTCTCTGAGCTCAGGTCGACGATAGTCGAGCTCAGATCGACGACTTTTCTGAAGAGATCGACGATTTCAGGATTTCAAAATCAGACAGTTATGAAATTCAATCAGATTTATATCCAGCATTTATTTCAAAGGATTTTGTGGCCGTTTTAACTAATCTGGAGCAAGTTTCAAGGAAGACAAAAAGGAATGTCTCTTAGGACTTTCCTCCAGAGACAAATATCATTTAAGGAAGTCATTTATGACTAGCTAACGACTATCTAGAAGACTGATTTTCAATATATCATCTCAGAGTAATTGAGACAAGATCATCATCATTCTAAGATATAGTTTTTGAGACACAAGTCTACAGGATTACAAGTTAGAATTCATACAGAACACAAGGAATACAACAGTGAAGGAGATCAACACACAGAAAAGAATTCTTCTATTCTTTCAAGATCTCTTCTGACTCAAGTGTTCAAAGGCTTCATGAATCAAGGACTCCAGACACATCACATTTCAACCTTTGTTGAAATCATTCTTTGCTGGAGATCTCAATCATACTGAAGGCCTATCACCCTAAGCAAAGCTTCTCTTCCTGAACAACTGCAAATCTCAGGGGGAGCTTCTACAACATCAATCCACTAGTCTTCTCTTAGACTCTTGACAGAGAAGAACAACAAACTCTCTTTCTTTTTCTTTCATTCTGCTGTAAAATGGTTACTCAAAACTCCCCTCAAAAGTTTTGTGGTTGGTTTCTAAGACCTTGTCAAAACTCAGTGGTGGCAAGACACCTGATCAAAAATTTTGTTTTTGTTTTTGAGCACCTTATCAAAAGCTCATTGGTGCCCAGGACACCCGATCAACTATTCATGCAGTGGATTCCTACCTAGGGTGGTAGAAGAGTGGATGTACCCAGGTTGATTGGGGAACCACTATAGATCCTTGTGTCTTCTGGTTGCTGTGTTTTATTTGCTGTGTGCTGTGTTTTTTACTTCTTGCTTTAGCTTATTTCATTCTCTGCAAGCACAATACACCTATAAATAAATTAAGTCTTCCACTGCCAATTAATTTTTAATTTGGAAAATTATTTTAATATACTCTATTCACACCCTCTAGAGTAAAGATAGATCTTACCCTCACTTTCAATTGGTATCATAGGGAGGGGTGTTATTCAACAACTAAATCCTCACCAGATTGGTTGTTTTACAGGCTAACACCTACACCAAACGATCTCTGATAAGATCAATCTTTAATAGAGGGTTATTATTTTTATTATTTTTATTTTCATATAAAACCATGACACAGAACAAAGATTATGCTAGCACCAGACCTCCAGTGTGCAATCTTTCTAAGTTTGCACTTTGGAAGGCAAGAATCAAATTATACATGAATTCTATTCATGAGGACATTTTTAATTCTGTTTTGACAGTATGTCCAAGACCTCCAGCAAGTACAAGTACAAGTGCTGTTCCACCCCCTTCAGGAATAGATGCAGAAATCAAAAAGTGGAAAGTTGTTGATGCCAAGGCCATGAACATATTGGCCCAGACTATGTCTGATGACATATTTCAAAAGATGGCTAAATGCAACTCAACAAAAAAAATTTGGGACAAGCTATCTGAGCTTGTATCAGGATCATCTGATGAAAGAAAGGATAGAAGATCCCATCTCATAACCCAGTATGAGAATTTCAAGAAGGGGGAAACTGAGTCAGTTGCTTACATGTACAACAGACTCAGTCTAATTGTCAGTGAACTGAAGACCTTGGACAAGGAGATCTCATTGACTGAACTCAATGATAAGATCCTAATATGCCTCCCCAACACTTGGAATTCAAGGATCTGGCCAATCAAGGATGCCAGAAGCCTAAATGAGATCACTACTGAAGCTTTGCTGGGCAAGCTCAAGTCTTATGAGCTGCTCATCAAGAATAGAGAGGAAGAACAAAAGGTTGCTTCTCCAGCAATCAGGAAGGAGAAGACAATAACATTCAAAGCTACAGAAGATCAGCCTGAAGACAAAGTCACAGGCAATGAAGAGCTGTTGAGTCTACTGGCTAAGAGATTTTACAAGATGGCCAGGAAAGATTTCAGGAAAAGGTCATCCAGAGGCCATGAAAAGCCAATGTATGACAAATCCAATAACAAAGAAATTATTTGTTTTGGATGCAGGAAACCAGACCACATTATGCCTGATTGTCCAGAAAACCAAAATAAGGACAGGAAAGAAAAGAAAGACAGGAGAAGAGACAAGGATTTCAGAAGAAACAACAATGATAAATCCTCCTCCAGTAAGAACAAACACAGCAGAAAAGGATTTGTAGCTGAAACCTGGAGTGAAACTGAAGAAGAATCAGAGGCATCATCAAGCTCAAGTGATGATGAAGATGATGCTGAAGAGAAGGAGTTCTGCATGATGGTTATCAATGCCTCTCAACATAATACTGATGCAGAACAAGAGTCAGAATCAGAATCTGGACATGAAAATGAAGAAGATCAGGTAATAGATTCTTTTGATTTCAATTCAGAGGACTTTAGATCTAAATTTAAGGCACTTTGTTTAGATCTGCTAAAGTCTGAGAAAGAAATTATCTCTCTCAGAAATCAATTGTCTGAACATAGCATCTTAAAGTCAGACAACCTCAAACTCTCTGAGGAGTTGGAATGTTGTAGGGAGGAGATAGCCTCACTGAAAAGTGAACTATCTCAGGAAAAGAAGTTTGAAGAATCCCTTAATGGGAGAAGCATCAGACTGATAGACATCACAAGCACAGTGAACTCAAGACTTAACAGTACACTGGGCTTGGGTGCTTCATCCAGCCAACCTATAGTGTTAATAACCCCAATTAAGTTTATCTCAGATAAAGGAAAGGGAGTTATAGATGTAGCTAGGGAGAATCCTGATTTACCTAAGAAAAACAAAGTTCAACGGAAAACGTCGAACAGAGCTCGACGATCGTCGAACAGAGCTCAACGATCTCAAGCTGAATCGTCGAACTCAGGTCGACGATCGCCGAACTCTGAACTCTGGCAAAATCGATCTTCAAATGGAGCTCGACGATCTGACCCAAGATCGTCGAACTCAGCTCAGAGATCGTCGAACAGAGATTAGAGCCTTGAACAAATTTTTAAAGGTAAATAAAAATTCAATCATAGTGGTCCTACATCCCAAAACTTTAACCCTTATACTAAATAGATAATACCTCTTAGGAGATATCATCCTGAAGGTTATAAGAGTCAGCCAGGGATATCTTTTATTTCAGAATTTAAAGGTTATCAACCTAGGCCCAAGGTAAACTGGGTCAAAAGCAAGTAAATTATTATGTATGCAGGTGAAGACCTATCCAACAATAAACCAGCAATAGTATCTGGATAGTGGGTGCTCAAAGCACATGACTGGAAGCAAGGATAATTTAATATCCTTCAAAGCCAAGCTTGGACCCAAAGTCATATTTGGAGATTCAAACCTTGGACAAACCAAGGGATATGGTGCAGTCCAAATAGAGTCAGTCACATTCAAGAAGGTGGCTTATGTGAAAGGACTGAAACACAATCTAATCAGCATCAGTCAACTGTGTGATGAAGGCTACCGGGTGACATTCAATAAATCCTCATGTAAAATCAAATCAGAGGACAACACAACTGTGTTTATAGGTAAAAGGAAAGGTAACATTTATCTTGTAGATTTTCATTCAACTAAGGTAGATATTTGCTTGTTCAACTCTGTTAGTAAACCAAATGAACAATGATATAAAAGATTAGGACATATAAACTTTAGAACCATTGCTAGGCTATTGATGAGTCCTATTTATATTATGATTTTCGGACTCATCTGGGCTTGTTTTCATATCCTTGCACTTCACTTTTAGTTCGTTATCGCTCATATTTCATATTATCCTTATTTCTTTAGGAAGTGCACTTTTGGCCCGTGGTTGTGTTTATTTGGTGTTCTTCTATTATTGTACTCCGTTCTGTGCTTGTTTGGAATGTCTGCACATATCAGTGCTGGGTTTAGGGGTCGTGTGCATGTTTCGGGATTATTTGGAAACAGGTTTACTGCACACGATCATCGGCTGTAATGCGCACGACCACTGGTCGTGCGCCGCTGATCGTGCGTACTATTCCCCATTTTCTAAAGTTATGTCGGGGCAATCGCACGACCACTGACTTCAGTGCGCACGACCACTGGTCGTGCGCCACTGATCGTGTGCATTGATTCCACTTTTTCCTGGAGTTCTGCCTGGCCTTCGCGCACTATCACTGACCACAGGGCGCACGATCACTGGTCATGCGCCAGTGATCGTGCGCGCTGTAATTTCTGCAATCTATAAATACGCAGGTTCCGCCCTAATTTCGGGAGATCGCCAAAGTCCGCCGTTTTTCCGCCATTTTTGTCTCCAAGGAGGGTTTCCACCGTACTCCTTCATCTTCCACCATACGGAGGTGCTCCGGGCAAGCTTTCAACGGCAAATCATAGCCGGAGCTTCCTCTCAGCCTCCTCCTTCATCCTCAAGCTTCAAGGGAGATTTGACCTAGCTTCCTCCATCAAGCTAGGAGGAGTATGTGCTTCCATCTTCCGCAGCGTGATACGAAGAAGACGGGCCACTGGGAGTGAGTGGCAGCCTCCTCTACCCCGGACGCAGTTGAGGACTGTGTTTGGACTCGGATTGACAACTCGGGATCCCAACCATGATCCCTCAATAAGGCTTCGGACCCGGTCGATTTCGCACACTCCTCTTAAGTTGTTGTTGTTAGTTTAGTTTCATTTCCATGTATTGATGAAGTATTTTTACATTGATAAACACTTTCACTTATTCATGTCTATGTGAGTTATTGTGATTTTGTTATTTTTGCGTGAGGTGCGCTATATTCCATCCACCGCCATCATCCTTGCCACACTAGCAATTACTAGTGGCGTGCATTGCGAAGAGGTGCTTACGACCCTCATTCCGCCGTTCTCTCCACCTCATCCGCTAGCCTACTCGTCCATCCGCCTTGCGAATCGGTGCATAGCGGCCCGACTAGTCTTCATCCCGCCTAGCGAAGCTTTGCATAGCGGCATTGCATAGGAGTAGTTTGTAGCATTTATTTTCTATTTCCACAACCATCAAAACCCCCCATTTCATTACCTCCGACCCGAGGACTTCAATCTCAAGTCCTCCTTGAAATTAACTCTACCTTACTGTGTTCCTTGTGAGATCGATACTTGGGAAAACTCGCCCATTTTATATTACTTGTGCGACCGGTTCACTGCTGTGATCTTTTCTGCATCAAGTTTTTGGCGCCGTTGCCGGCGAACACAGTCGTGTGAGTTTTTGGAGAGGGAGATTATAGATTGAAGCCCTTTTCCATATGTTCATTCCGTGTTTTATTTTTCTTTGCTTTAGTTTTTATAATTTGTTGCTCGTTTTTTTCTTTATTCCTTTTCTAATTTTGATATTTCAGTAGCAGGTAGTCCTTTTTATTTATCTGCTTGTGTGTAGTTAATTTTTGCTTAGAAAATTCTCGTGGTGAATTCTTTCTTGCTGCACCATGTATTCTTATGCGAATATCCGTTGCCGTTGGTGTGGGGATTATAGGCATAGCAGTGATGAGTGCCCCACTGAAGAATGGGAGCATAATTCTCGTGGTTCAGTGTATGGAGCACCGTTCTCTTATGGTACTTCATACACTGTACCCCAGTCTTATGGTCACTACTCTTCTCCGCCTGCACCTTTTTCATATTCCTCTCCGGTCCCACCTGGACCAAGGAGTAATGGAAAACGGTGTTTGTGTTGTCGTAGCACCGACCATGTGTTGAAAGATTGCGCAGAATTTCAGCGTCAGTATGAGGCGGATGATGAACCGGATATCCGGATTGTCTCATCCACCTCTCAAAGGGCTGCTCCTTCTGATTCTGATGATGTATCCGCAGTACCACCTTGTCTATGGGGGACTGCTGTGGATACACCCATCAGACTTTCTACTGATCGATGTGACGACATTGCGGTACCGTCGCCCTCTATACCTTCTTCCCCTCTTCTTGATTCACCCCCGGAGGAACCTGCACCTACTTTCTCTGATGTTGTTGTTCCTCCGCTTTCTTTGCAAGAATCATCTACTCCTCTTTTTAGTGAGTTGGTTGATGATGTTGTGCCCTTTGGAGATTGGGAATATGAGGATGCGCCATGGTGTGACGAGGACATTATTCTCTTTGATGGAGAGTATTACGTCTTGGAACATAATGCCACACCGAGGTGTGTTGATGAGGAGATCCTTTCTGATGAGGAAGTTTCCACTTCCTTGTTGGATGAGAGGATCCAAACCACCACCGAGGACCTCCTATTCTCAAGTCCCCATCGTCATGACTCATACCACGCCAACGATGATCATTGTTCGGAGCCTGCTGGGAGTGAGATCGGGACCACTCCCCCGATTAGTTCCTTATGTTCTTCGTCTCCTTTATTTCTTGATCCCCTTTCTATATCTGAGCCCGTGCGAGTTGAGTCTTCGCAAGTACCTCAGGAAGACTTGGAGCTTTTTGCTCGAGTCGTGGATGATAGCATCCTCTTTCACGAGGAGGGTGATTCCTCCTCTATTGAGGAAGCTCCATTCCCTGCTTTCTCCTCCTACCGTCTTCCTGTAGTGGATGATACCTTGCAGGGCAAGGATTTTTTGTGTGAGTTGAGTGAGGACCAGGCCTCCTCCTCATCTTATATTCTGTTTTCTCTACTTGCAGTTTGCAAGTATTATTATTCAGGTAAAGGGGTTACTGTTCTATCACCGTATCGGTACCCATTACCGACACGGATATTAGGACAGTTGCATGTTCATTTTTCTTTTCATAGGCCCATTAGCTAGAACTGTATATAATTTAATAAGTTGTGCTGGGATGACAGTAACCACAGTAGTTATCTTATATTTTCTGCATTTTATTTTTCATGTCTCGTTTTAGTGTTATTATTTCTTTTTGTATATTTTTCTTTTGTTTTTGCGGAGCTCACCCCTGCAGGTATTCATGGAAACTACGCATTGGCGGGGTTGTGATTCTTCGTTTGGCGGGCCTGCTGCTACTTTCCACGCGTCTTCTGGTATGCTCACTAGTTGAACATTGGGTAACCTCTTCCCTTAGCTCATTCTGATTTTAATTTCTCTATCATGTGATGTGTTGTTTAGTCTAAGTCTGGGGGAGAGCTATTAGTTATTGCCTTTTGCACGTGCACATTGCATGCGCATACTAGAAGCTTTTGTAGTTTTATTTTATTTAGTTCATTACTTTGCACTCCACTACACCCACATGAGCGCGTGCTTAGCTGTTAGCGTGCCGCGAGTTAAACTCATTTCTTTTGTTTGATTTGGAAAAATTATTGTGCTAGTTTAGGATTGCACGATAGAGTAAAATGTTGGCCTTGCTGTGTTCCTAGTCAATTGCTCTCGTTTTGTGTAGAAATTTGTGTAGATTTAATTTTTCTGTATGCTTATAGTTTTATATTTTTCTATTTGCGTAAATATTTCTTATTCTACTCAAAAGTTGGTGAATCCGGTGTGAATCAAACGGTAGTGTAGGAATGTGTGTAGCCGCTACTAGACTCGTTTTGCTTGAGTCGGGGGGAAGGATTATCTTTCTTGGTGGCTAAGAACTTGCCCTAAGCTACTCTCGAAGCATTGGTACATGGTTAGTCTAGCGTGAGCGTGATGTAGGCCATCATTTTGGCCCGGTTGAGCTTTGTACCGTTCCGAACGCCTTGTCCTCGCTAAGCCCCGTTGTGCCTACCCTTCTTTTGATTCAGTTCCACTAGTATTTCACCAAAGCCTCATAGCCGATCCTAGTCGCACACCCAAGTCGAGCTTTAGTATTTTATATCTTCATGATTGGGGTGTTGATGTGGTGATTTTTCAGGTGAATATGTGGTTGTGCTCCAAAGTCATATTTGTTGATATTGATAAAGAAAAGAAAAATTGTTAAAGAAAAGAAAATTGTTTGTAAAAAAAAATATGTGAAAAAGAAAAGTGAAAAGTACGAGTTTAATTGAAAATCTTTTTGGAGATGATTTTGATTTGGAGTAGGCGGTGCACACACCCATGTTGTAAAAATCAAGTCTGGGGGTGTGGTGCAACTGGTTATATTGTGGTTTGCTGAGGGATTCTTTTAGGCTAGCTCATTTGGGTTAGGTGCATAGCCTTTATTTTTATCATTGTTTACCTCACCGTAACCCAAGCCCCTTGATTATCCTAAAGTCCTACAGATTTGCGCTTGAGTCTAACTAGTGCCGTGGAGAGAGTGTGAACGGGCAAGCGTATGGTCCCCGACATTGGTGGATTCCTTTGGAGGTGATCCCAAGCCCCGGTCTTCGGCAATACTCACCTTAGTGGCCTGCCTACTTTCTTCCTACATAGGACCGGATGATTCACCGTGATTCTATTTTTGAGTAGTAATAACTTTTTGATACGCATTGTGAAAAATATAAAATATTTTGTATACTTAAGAATTTTCTCGACTATATTTTTATGCACACGGGCATGCGACTTTGCATGGTACTCCGTTCTGCAATTTCTTTGTTAGCTATTTCTTTTTCCTTGTATGCTTAGGTTGTGTTTGCTCGGGACGCGCAAACAGTTAAGTCTGGGCGTGTGATGAGTCCTATTTATATTATGATTTTCGGACTCATCTGGGCTTGTTTTCGTATGCTTGCACTTCACTTTAGTTCGTTATCGCTCATATTTCATATTATCCTTATTTCTTTAGGAAGTGCACTTTTGGCCCGTGGTTGTGTTTATTTGGTATTCTTCTATTATTGTACTCCGTTCTGTGCTTGTTTGGAATTTTTGCACATATCAGTGCTGGGTTTAGGGGTCGTGTGCGTGTTCCGGGATTATTTGGAAACAGGTTTACTGCGCACGATCATCGGCTGTAATGCGCACGACCACTGGTCGTGCGCCGCTGATCGTGCGTACTATTCCCCATTTTCTAAAGTTCTGTCGGGGCAATCACATGAACACTGACTTAAGTGCGCACGACCACTGGTCGTGCGCCACTGATCGTGTGTATTGATTCCACTTTTTTCTGGAGTTCTGCCTGGCCTTCGCGCACTATCACTGACCACAGGGCGCACGATCACTGGTCGTGCGCCTGTGATCGTGCACGCTGTAATTTCTGCAATCTATAAATACGCAGGTTCTGCCCTAATTTCGGGAGATCGCCAAAGTCCGCCGTTTTCCCGCCATTTTCGTCTCCAAGGAGGGTTTCCACCGTACTCCTTCATCTTCCACCATAGGGAGGTGCTCCGGGCAAGCTTTCAACGGCAAATCATAGCCGGAGCTTCCTCTCGGCCTCCTCCTTCATCCTCGAGCTTCAAGGGAGATTTGACCTAGCTTCCTCCATCAAGCTAGGAGGAGTATGTGCTTCTATCTTCCGCAGCGTGATACGAAGAAGACGGGCCACTGGGAGTGAGTGACAGCCTCCTCTACCCCGGACGCAGTTGAGGACTGTGTTTGGACTCGGATTGACAACCCGGGATCCCAACCGTGATCCCTCAATAAGGCTTCGGACCCGGTCGATTTCGCACACTCCTCTTAAGTTGTTGTTGTTAGTTTAGTTTCATTTCCATGTATTGATGAAGTATTTTTACATTGATAAACACTTTCACTTATTCATGTCTATGTGAGTTATTGTGATTTTGTTATTTTTGCATGAGGTGCGCTATATTCCATCCACCGCCATCATCCTTGCTGTACTAGCAATTGCTAGTGCACTTTAGAACTATTGCTAGGCTATCCAAGGACAACCTTGTTAGAGGACTACCTTCTGACCCCTACAAGAAGGAAGGACTTTGCAGGGCTTGTCAATTAGGCAAGCAAACTAAAAATAGTTTTAAGTCACTTAATAAGAGTGATTCACCTAGGATCTTGTATCTGTTACACATGGATCTTTTTGGACCCATTATAGTACAAAGCCTATGAGGGAAATCTTACACTTTAGTGGTTGTAGATGACTTCTCTAGATTCACATGGGTGTTCTTTCTGAGGAAGAAGTCTGATAACTTTAAGTGTTTGACAGAGTTTCTCAAATGCATACAGATTGAGTTCAATACTCACATTGCCCTGATCAGAAGTGATCATGGGACAGAGTTTGATTCTCTTCTTATGTAAGAGTTCTGTCAGAGTGAAGGGATCATGCATACTTTCTCAGCTCCTAGAACTCCTTAACAAAATAGGGTAGCTGAAAGGAAAAATAGAACCCTTATTGAATCTACTACTATATTGTTGACAGATGCTCACCTCCCTCTATCCTTTTGGGCAGAGGCAGTGAACAACTCAAATTATGTGTTGAATATAAGTTTGATACATAAGCTGAAGGGCAAGACTCCCTATGAATTACTCAAAGGGAAGAAACCTAAAGTATATTATTTCAAGATTTTTGGTTGCATTTGTTACATACATAATAATGACAAGAAATACATAGCAAAATTTCAAGCTAAAGCTTATGAAGGAGTGTTACTGGGATACTCCATGATCAGTAAAGCTTATAGGGTGTATACCAAAACTTCTCTTAAAATTGAAGAATCTGTTCATGTATTTTTTGATGAAACTAACATGTCTTATAAGGAGAAGAATACTTCTACCATAGAACCTTTGCAGGTACATTCTCTTTCAGAAAATTTGGACAGATTACACATTATAGAAAAGGATACAACACATTCACCTATCCAACAAAGAGGTGAAAGTAGTGAAGATGAAGAGGGTACTCAACATCTTGGTGAGAACTATCTTGAAGAGCCAGTTGTTGTTCCACAAGAGGAAACAATAATACAGGTTGGTGAACAATCAACACCCCCTGTTGATTTAGTAACATCAAGAGATCATCCAATCTCCCAAGTGATTGGAGAAATCTCAGCTGGTGTGCAAACCAGAAATCAGGTCAACCAAAATCTGATGCACACCTGCTTTTTATCTCAAATTGAGCCTCAATCCATACAAGATGCAGAACAAGATCCACACTGGATCATTGCAATGCAAGAGGAGTTACATCAATTTGAAAGGAACCAAGTTTGGGAGCTAGTGTCAAGGCCTAAGGATCACTCCATTGTTGGAACAAAGTGGGTGTTCAGAAACAAATTGGATGATCAAGGAATCATTTTAAGGAACAAGGAAAGTCTAGTTGCACAAGGATACTCTCAAGAAGAAGGAATAGACTATGACCAGACTTTTGCACCAGTTGCAAGGTTAGAGGCCATAAGAATATTCTTAGCTTATGCAGCTCACAAAGGATTCAAGGTCTATCAGATGGATGTAAAAAGTGCATTTCTCAATGGAGACATCAAGGAAGAAGTCTATGTTAGACAACCCCCAGGTTTTATCTCTCCAACTCATCCTGATCATGTTTTTAAATTGCACAAAGCATTATATGGTCTTAAGCAAGCTCCTAGAGCATGGTATGAGACCTTAGCATGCTTTCTTTTGAAAAATGATTTTATAAGGGGTAGAGTAGACCAAACTCTTTTTATTAGAACTCATAAATCCCATATCCTACTAGTACAAATCTATGTAGATGATATTATTTTTGGCTCTACTAATTCAAATTTGTGCAAGAGGTTTTCCAACCTAATGCATTCTAAATTTGAAATGAGTAGCATGAGTGAGCTTTTCTTCTTTCTAGGATTGCAAATCAAACAACATGTTGATGACATATTTATTTCTCAAACTAAGTATGCAAAAGAGTTGGTTAAGAAATTTGGTATGTCTGAAGCATCCTGCATGAAAATACCTATGCCTACTAATGCTGTATTAGATGCATGAACATGGGAAACCTGTTGATCAGACAACATATAGAGCAATGATTGGCTCTATATTGTACCTTACAGCTAGTAGACCTGACATAATATTTGCTACATGCATATATGCTAGATTCCAAGTAAGCCCTAGAGAGTCACACCTAACATTAGTAAAATGGATTCTTAGGTATGTGAAAAGTTGTCCAAATCTAGGTCTCTGGTATCCAAAAGACTCAGGATTTGAATTAACTGGATTTTCAGATGCTAATTATGCTGGATGTAGAGTAGACAGGAAAAGCACCAGTGGAACTTGCCATTTTCTTGGTGACAGACTTGTCTCCTGGTTTTGTAAGAAATAAACATTTGTGTCCACATCAACTGCTGAAGCTGAATATATGGCAGCAGGTAGTTATTGCTCACAGATTTTGTGGATTCAAAATCAGCTCCTAGACTATGGTTACAACTTAGAAAAGTCAAAAATATTTTGTGATAATACCTGTGCTATTTCTATAGCACAAAATCCAGTCCTCCATAGTAGGACAAAACATATAGAGATTAAGCATCACTTTTTAAGGGATAATGTTGAGAAGAATAAAATTGAACTTCAATATATCCCAACTGATTTACAAAGGGGAGATATTTTCACCGAACCATTGGATGAAAAGAAACACACTTTCTTCCTGAATCAGTTAGGTATGTTAGATGGAGGAAGTTTAAATTAAGATTCAAGATTTTAAAACTCTAAAATTGACCAAGACTAGGCTAAAAACTTGATTTTTCTAGTGTCTATAGGTTATTTCTTATCTCTGAACTGCGCTCGACGTTTTTCCCCAAGATCGTCGAACGGAGATCGACGATCACAACAATCGTCGACCAGAGTTCAGCGTTTTCCAGATAGTACTAGGCTATCTCTTTCCGGTCAGAGATCGTCGAATGGAGTTCGACGCTCTCCAATATCGTCGAATGGAGATCGACGATGTTGAAGACCCTTCAGATTCCTTTAGAAGCCCAGATCGTCGAACTGAGTTCAACGCTCTTTCCTTTTCTGCGTCGAACCCTAATAGAAAATTCATTTTTCGGCCGTCGTTCTCTTTTGCGCATTCATACTCTCTGCAGAACTTTTCTTTCCCTCCAAACTTCTCTGCACTTTGTCTTGTTTATTCGTTTTTGCAAGTATACAATGGCCGTTTCTGTTGCAGCTCTAGCCGCGATGAAATTTGATACTGGATTCGACATCGATATGGACTCTTTTGACGGCAGTGACTAAATCTTCAAAGACATACTAGAATTATTCAAGGAACTGCAGTTGGTGTATATCATGTCCACAAGGATGAAACTTGATGCCGATGAAATCAAGGAGTGGGTGTATACGGCTCATAACCTGGATCAGAACACAGTGGTTGGAACAATAGTCGGTACTCAGGTATCCCTAACTCCTGCCATCCTTACAGAAGTTTTTCAATTAAGCACTGGGCATGATTCAGTTGAGTTATCTGGAGAAGATTTTGCTAGTATGCTTGATAGAATGGGTCACTCTGCAGCAAACCCTAATAAATTGCTTAAAAAGAATCTGTTAGTTGAATATAGATTTTTAGTTGATGTTATGGGAAAAGTGTTGTTAGCTAAGCACTCTGCTCATAATACCATTTCAAGGTATCAATTTTGTTTGATGACTGCTTTAGTGGATAAGAAACATTTGAATTGGGGAGAGATTTTCTTTGATTTAATCAAGAAAAAGGTGAATAAGAATTTTGTTAATTTTGGGAGGATACTAGGGCATTTTTTGCATAACAGGTGCCCTCAGTTGCTTGTTTCCAGTGTGATGCACATTAATGCCTCAAAGAGGTTGTCCTGTGCCCTATTTGGAAAATGGGACATGCATATTGTCAAACCAAGCAGAGCTCCTACAGCTATCTCAACTTCAGGCACCAGGACTGTTCAAGTCACTTCCCCACAGGCAACTGCCCCATTTGAAGAATTGCCTGCCTCCTCCTCATCTCCACCATCTCCACCCATTGTTTCTTCAACCACCCCTTCTTCCACCATCACTACCTCAATCTCCTCCCCCATCACCATCTCATCTCCACTCTCAACTCCTTCAACACCACCAGCAACAACAGAAGATCATCTCCATCCTCTACACTATTTTCCTCACCTTGACATTGACTCATCCATCCATCTTCCATCCTTCAATCTCTTAGATGATTCCTTCATGGATGTTTCTCTTTCCTCACCTCTTGAGCCCCCATCATCCTCTACCTCCTACCAACAACTACTCCAAGACATTCTTGCACAACCATCCTTCACCCAATCCATTTCCACTCCACTAACTTCCATCTCCACCATTCCCATCTCTCAACCATCCATCCTACCATCCACAACTTCTCTTCCCATATCTGCAGCTACTTCTACACCAATCTCTGTCTCTCTCTCCTCTACCTCTACTCAAGTTTCACTTGAGCAAGTAGACCTTCCTGCCCTAGCAGATAGGTTGTATGGGATGTTGGCTCCCAGGCTAGCATTCCTGCTGGAGACCTCCATGGCTCCACTCCTGAAATCCATCCAGGAGTTATCTGCCAGGCTCTCTTCCTTTTCTCCTCCTTAGACAATCCTTTCTATGGGGTGCCTTGATCTAGTATCTACTGAATCTAAGCAGGGGGAGATGCCTCATGAAGAAGAGATGGTGCCTGCCTCAGAAGATTTCCTGCCAGAGATTCCAGTTACAGCTTCAGTTCCAGTTCTAACAGTTGACCTCAGGTCACTGTTATCAGTTTTTGATACACTTCACTTCAGCTGTCTTCCAGCTCAGGAAGTTGAAGATCTCACTAAGGCCATTGTGCCTATTGCCAGCTGTGAGCCCAGCCTGATTTCTTCATATATCAAGTCATTCAAGGCTGTGGAAAGTATTCATTCTGTTGATGTTGTGGATACTGATGATATTATTTCAGAACCTGCTGCTACTGATGATGTTGTTCCAGAATCTACTGATGAAGTTTCTATTTCTGTTGCTCCTGTTGCCCCAATTGTTTCTGCTGTTGTTGAGCCTGCTGTTGTTATTGTATCTATTAGTGCTGCTTCTGTCACTGCTACTGCTGTTGCTGTTATTTCTACTGATCAATCAAAACAACAAAAGGAATACATTAAAAGGATTGATGAACTGTATGACAATCCTCAGAGTTTAGACAGTGACAAATTCAAAACTGATTCTGATGACTCCTCTGCAACCATTGCAAGGAAGAGGAAAGCTAGAAGCAAAGCATTGAAGAGAGTACCTCCAGAGAAAGTGAAAGATGACAATGATATTCCATACTATATTCTGCATGATTGCCCCATCTCTGAATCCTGGATGCAATATTCAAAGAACCAGCTCAAGGCCATGAAGAAAAAGAGGAAGTATGATAAGTATGATAAAGGATCTTCTCACTTTAATCCTCCTCCTCCTCCAGATACAGGAACTGGTGGAGGTTTTTCTTCTCAGATCTCATCTACTGCAAATCAAAGCTTCTCTCAATCTCAAGACAGATCTCAATCAAGAGTATATCAACATAGAGGTTATTATTCAAGGAGAGGTCAGTATAGAGGAAGCCAAAGAGATTATAAAGTATACTCCAGAGATCAATCTAGACAACATCCATATCAAAGGGAAGGACAAGGACCCATTGACTCAACTTCAGGTCCTTTCCCTTATAAGCTGAAAGATACTGTTGCTTCAAGAACTCCTTCTGATGATACAATGAATAGATATGAACCTCCTGTCCCTTTTTAAGATCCAGAAAATAATCCACTATCTTGGACTGCCAGAATGAAAGAGCTAGTTGCTTTGGATCAGATAAAGAAGACAAGGGAACAGGGAACAAATGCTTCAAATATCACCACTCTATCTGAGCAAAGGAAGAAGGAACTTGAAAGATACTCCTCCAGGAAATTCTTTGATCCAGAGAGCTATATGAAGCTGCACCCAGAGGCTGTTGTTCCCAGACCTAAATCTCAAACCTCTCTAGGTGCTGCTGATGACAGGAGATCCAAGAAGGAAGCTCTCAATCCAAACAGAGAAATATTATTCAAAAATAGCCAAGATAAGGAGTAACTGTGTAAGCTGACAGTATATATTTAATTCTGACTATCTGCTGTGATACTATATGTACTTCTGCAATGCTGCAATTCATTCTTCTGCTTGTTGTTTCTGCTTTTTAAATTCTGCCTGTATGCTTGTTATTTCCCATTTGTCATGTAAATAGTAATCCTAACCCAAATAGGGGGAATTGTTGGAACACCATATTACTAATTTGGGCAAGGATCACTATGTTCTTAGGAAATTGTTTTGACCTTATTGTATAGTCTTAAAGGTCAATTAGAATGAGTCTAAGGGTTAGAACTTAGGTTTGGAAGCTGCCCCCAAGACCTTTTAGTTCAGAATACAAGTGCAGAAAGACTAAGGCAATTTTCGTCGAGCTAAGATCAACGAGGCGTCAAACTCAGTTCGACTATCTCTGAGCTCAGTTCAACGAGTCGTCGAACTCGGTTCGACGATCTTCGAGCTCAGATCGATGTTCCTGTCTCTAGCTATAATCCAAGTCTCTGAGCTCAGGTCGACGATAGTTGAGCTCATATCGACAATTTCTATTTCAGTCTAGCTCCAGTCTCTGAGCTCAGGTCGACGATAGTCGAGCTCAGATCGACGACTTTTCTGAAGAGATCGACGATTTCAGGATTTCAAAATCAGACAGTTATGGAATTCAATCAGATTCATATCCAATATTTATTTCAAAGGATTTTGTGGCCGTTTCAACTAATCTGGAGCAAGTTTCAAGGAAGACAAAAAGGAATATCTCTTAGGACTTTCCTTCAGAGACAAATATCATTTAAGGAAGTCATTTATGACTGGCTAACGGCTATCTAGAAGACTGATTTTCAACATATCATCTCAGAGTAATTGAGACAAGATCATCATCATTCTAAGATATAGTTTTTGAGATACAAGTTTATAGGATTACAAGTTAGAATTCATACATAACACAAGGAATTCAATAGTGAAGGAGATCAACACACAGAAAAGAATTCCTCTATTCTTTCAAGATCTCTTCTGACTCAAGTGTTCAAAGGCTTCATGAATCAAGGACTCCAGACACATCACATTTCAACCTTTGTTGAAATCATTCTTTGTTGGAGATCTCAATCATACTGAAGGCCTATCACCCTAAGCAAAGCTTCTCTTCCTGAACAACTGCAAATCTCAGGGGGAGTTTTGACAACATCAATCCACTAGTCTTCTCTTAGACTGTTGACAGAGAAGAATAACAAACTCTCTTTCTTTTTCTTTCATTCTGCTGTAAAAGGGTTACTCAAAACTCCCTTCAAAAGTTTTGTGGTTTGTTTCTGAGACCTTGTCAAAACTCAGTTGTGGCAAGACACCTGATCAAAAAATCTGATTTGGTTTTTGAGCACCTTATCAAAAGCTCATTGGTGCCCAGGACACCAGATCAACTATTCCTACAGTGGATTCCTACCTAGAGTGGTAGAAGAGTGGATGTACCCAGGTTGATTGGGGAACCACTATAGATCCTTGTGTCTTCTGGTTGCTGTGTTTTATTTGTTGTGTGCTGTGTTTTTTACTTCTTGCTTTTACTTGTTTCATTCTCTGCAAGCATAATACACCTATAAAAAAATTAAGTCTTCCACTGCCAATTAATTTTTAATTTGGAAAATTATTTTAATATACTTTATTCACCCCCCCCTCTAGAGTAAAGATAGATCTTACCCTCACTTTCACCAAAGCTTCGTCTCGCGCGGCTACACACTCCTATCCGTGCAACTACACCACCGGCGAGCTCGCACCCCACAACCGTCGAGACCAACACTCGGGCTAGTCCACCAGCTCCCGATAAACAAAACCGGCGAGCACAACCTCTTGCGAGCTGTACCAGACCGTGCGGCTAAAAAATTCTAACCGCCGGACACAGCTTTCACTCCTCTAACGTTGCTGCGCACTCCCTCTCTCACAAGGCCGAAAAACACAAACTTGGGAGGATTTTCTTCTCTTATATTTCAACAACTAAAACATACAAAGGGGGGGCCTTTTATAGGCAAGAAAAACAACCTCTCAACTACCCTATTAAATACAAGCTCTCTCTCTTCATAAACACATATAACACAATCTTAAAATAAACTTAAAATAAAAGGATTTTGATAAGTTGACCCGGTCAACTTGTCAACTCCAACAAAACTCCCCCTCAAACTTGGCAGCACATGCCGAGTTTGCCTTTGAGCTTCAGAAACGTGTCCACCTTCAACGCCTTGGTAAAGATGTCTACGACTTGCTCTCCGGTCGGGCAATACTTGACCTCCACGGTCTTCAGCTCCACCTGCTCTCTGAGGAAGTGATACCTTGTCTCGATGTGTTTGCTATGCCCATGTAGCACAGGGTTCTTCGCGAGTTGGATGGCCGACATGTTGTCCACCAACATGGTTGTTGGCCCATCTACTCCATGATGCAGACTCTCCAGGAGGTTCCTCAGCCAGATAGCTTGGCAGGTGCCAGCCGCTGCTGCAATGTACTCATCCTCGCAAGATGACAGCGCTATCGTGGCATGCTTCTTCGAGCTCCAAGAGAACACTCTCGTTCCCATGTTGAAGGCATATCTAGAAGTGCTCTTCCGGTCATTCACATCCCCGCCGTAGTCACTGTCCGAGTAACCTACCAGCGTCAGCTCCTCTTCGGTTGAGTACTTCAACCCATGGCCTCTAGTCCCGTTGATGTACCTCAGGATCCTCTTCGTTGCCGTGAAGTGATCTTCCTTTGGCTCTTCCATGTGCCTACTCACCACCCCGACCATATACATGATGTTTGGTCGGGTGAAGGTCAGGTAGCGTAGACTACCCACCAAGCTCTTGAACAAGGTAGAGTCCACCGCTCCTTCCTTAGAATATTTGCTCAGCTTCAGCCCTGGGTCAGCAGGAGTGGAGATAGGCTTGCGTTCCTCCATCCTGAACTTCTTCAAGATTTCCTCCGCGTACTTCTTCTGGGAGTTGAAGATCCCATCTTCTCCCTGCTTCACCTTCACCCCCAAAAAGTAGCTCAACTCTCCCAAGTCTGTCATCTCGAACTCTCTCTTCATCATACTCCGGAACTCCTCATACATCACTGTATTGTTCCCTGTGAAGATCATGTCATCTACATAGAGGCCCACTATCATCATGTTGCCCTCCTTGTCCACCTTGGTGTAGAGTGCATACTCATGCGGGCTCTTCTGATAGCCATGCTTCTGCAGATAAGCATCTATCCTTCCGTTCCAAGCTCTTGCTCCTTGCTTTAGTCCATACAATGTCTTGTCTAACTTGCAGACCTTCCTCTCCTGCCCTTTCACCACGTACCCTGGAGGCTGCTCGATGTTGATATCTTCCTCTAGGTACCCATTCAAGTAAGCAGAGACCACGTCCATCTGCATAATTTTCCAGCCATGATGAGCCGCTAGCGCGATGATCAACCAGATGGTGTCTATCCGCGCTACGAGGGCAAACACTTCATCATAGTTAATTCCTTGGACTTGGCAGTAGCCCTTCACAACAAGCCTAGCTTTGTGCTTCTCCACGCCACCGTCCTTGTTCTTCTTAATCTTGTAGGCCCACTTCACCCCGAGGGGTTTGTGGCCAGCAAGAGGGTCGACCAGCTTCCAGGTCTCATTATTCTTGATGGAGGCGATCTCCACATCCATCACCTTCCTCCAACTTTTCTCCTTTGCAGCTTCATCATAGGAGCATGACTCGACATCTGTTAAAAGACAATATAGTGAAAAATTGTTAAGGGCCGGTGCCGTCTCCTCATAGATTTCATCCAGCCTCCTCATCCTGGGCTGAGGGTGATTGTCCTTGCTCCTACTGGTGCTTGCTCCGCCAGAGTCACCTTCACTTGTGCTTGCACCACTAGAGTAAGGGGTGAGAGCTCCCCCTAAACCTCTTCTAGGTGGTGATGGTGGCTCCGCTCCACCCATCTCGGCTTCAGCCTCTTCTCCATATTCTTCCTTATCATCCTTATAGAACATCCCCTTGGTGTTCCTAACCGCCTCATCCCAGCTCCAGCTGCTTCCTTCTTAAAACACCACATCTCGTGAGATGATGGCCTTCTCTGTCACTGTATCGTATAACTTGTAAGCCTTGCTCATCAGAGCGTAGCCTACGAAGATACACCTCTCGCTTCTGTCGTCTAGCTTCTTCCTCTTTTGATCCGGGACGTGGGCATAAGCCACACACCCGAAGACCCTTAGGTGCTTCATACTGGGCTTCCACCTACTCCAAGCTTCAAATCGAGTCTTGAACTTTACACTCTTTGTTAGACAACGGTTCAGCACGTACACTGCCACCTGCACCGCTTCCGCCTAGAACTTCTTCGGCAACCCCTTGCCCTTCGCCATACTCCTTGTCATGTTCATGATGGTAAGGTTCTTTCTCTCTGCAACGCCATTCTGCTGAGGCAAGTATGCCGCCGTCAGCTGATGAGAGATCCCCCATTGAATAGCCTAGAGGTGTACTCCCCTTCCCTATCTGTTCTGAGCACCTTCAGCGGTGTACCACTCTCCTTCTCAGCCATTGCCCGAAATTCCTTGAACTTGTCAAGTGCCTCAGCCTTCTCCCTTAGGAAATAAACCCAACACTTCCTGCTGAATTCATTAGTGAAGGTACTGTAGTACTTGCTTCCACCTATTGAAGTAGTCTCAAACGGACCAATGATGTCCGAGTGAACTAACTCCAACCGCCTTGTTGCTCTCCGGGACTTGCCACCCTCAAAAGTTTCTCCCCTCTGCTTCCCCTTCGTGCATGCCTCACAGAACCTTTGAGGAGGTGTGATCATAGGCAGCCCATCCACCATCTTAGAACCTGACAGCAGCTTCAGGCCTGTGAACCCCAGATGGCCCATCCTGTGGTGCCATAGCCAAGCCTCCTCCTCCTCTTCTGTCCTCGCGAGACACACTGTATCCTTCACATCCATGCTCAACGTAAAGAGATGATTCGTCGTCATCTTGACCCTCACAACTTCCTTTCCTTGAACATCCTTCATGTCTAGGGTGCCATCCCGCAATCGGACTCGGTAGCCCTTTTCCACCAGCTGCCCGAGACTTAGGATGTTACTCCTCAAGCCCGGCACGTAGAAGACATCGTTGATGTGCACCTCCTTCCCATTCAACATGACTGCCACTACTCCTCTTCCTTCAGCTAAGATCTTAAAAGCGTCGCCGAAACTGACCTCACCACCATTTGGTTCAAGGCTCGTAAACAGCTCCTTCTCTCCGCACATATGGTTACTTGCTCCGGTGTACAAGTACCATACTCCATTCCTTCCACTTCCAACCCCTTGGATGGTTAGGAACATCATCGGGTCACCTCTCGTGTTACTAGCTTCTGCATAATGGTTGGCTTCACCTCCCTTCCTAGGTGCCCAACAATCATAACTCATATGCCCGAACTTGTTATAGTTGTAACATTGAGTCTGGGACATATCTCTTCCTCCTCTTCCTTGACCTCTTCCCTGGTCCCTTCCTTGTCCTCTGCCTTGGCCTCTTCCTATTCCTCCTGTGTTCCAGCCTTGGTTTTGCTCCACCTCCTTCTGGTGTGGTTGGTATCTTCCTTGGTCTCTGCCTCTTCCTCCTCTACCTCTTCCTTGGTAGCCACGACCACGCTGGCCTCCTCCTCTTCCTGAGCTCTCTCCAAAATTGAGCTGAGTTTGGAGTGCTTTCCCCAAGCCACTCGCTTCCTCATCATCCTGCACCATGCGGTACTCATGGGCTTGCAATGAGCCTATAAGTTCATCAGTCGTCATCACGGTGAGATCCTTCGACTCCTCAATAGCCACTACCACGTGCCTGAACTCCTTGGACATAGATCGCAGGAGCTTCTCCATAAAGCTGACCTCGTCTATCGTCTCCCCGTTTCTCTTCATCTCATTCGTGAGCGTCCGCAGACGTGTCACATAGTCGCCAACCTTCTCCGAGCCTTGCATCCTCATCACCTCATATTGGGCTCGGAGGGATTTCAACTTCACCTTCTTTTCCTTGTCCACTCCTTGCATGGAGTGGTGCAGTATCTCCTAAGCTTCTTTTGAAGTCTCGGCATCCGAGATCTTCTCAAATGTTGCTTCATCCACTCCTTGGTACAAGATGAACAGTGCCTTCTTGTCCCTCTTCTTGGCTTCTCTTAACGCCACCCTCTGAGCGTTCGTCAACGCAGCTTCTGCTTTGGAAGTAAACTCCTCAACACCATCCTCTACTACCTCCCAGAACTCCTTGGAGGCTAGTAGTACTCTCATCTGAATGTTCCAGTTCCCGTAGTTCGTCTTGCTCAACTTGGGGACCTGCCCCGGCATCCCACTACCTGTCTCCATCACTTTACTTCACAAACTTCCGAGTACAACTTCCACGGGTCTGAACCTGGCTCTAATACCACTTGTTGGAAAACGTGAATGGGTCCCCACTGTAGAATAACTCCACCAAAACAGGCCGGCGAGACCAACTCGGCGAGACCGCCCAGTCCGTGCGGTTAGCACCCAACGAGTTCACCCCTCACTGGCGAGACCAAACGCACACCGACGAGTTCACCCCCTAACCGCTCGCCGCGAGCACCACACCGTCGGTGAGAACAATCCGGCGCGAGCTCTCTACTCGCCCGTCCACCTCACTCGCCCACTACCTTCTTGCTCGCTTGACTTCCTACTCGCACGGCGAGAGCGACTAGGTGAACAACCCGCAGCTTTGTCTCGCGTGGCTACACACTCCTATCCGCGTGACTACACCACCGGCGAGCTCGTACCCCACAACCGCCGAGACCAACACTCGGGCTAGTCCACCAGCTCCCGATAAACAAAACCGGCGAGCACAACCTCTTGCGAGCTGGACCATACCGTGCGGCTAAAAAATTCTAACCGTCGGACACAGCTTTCACTCCTCTAGCGCTACTGCTCACTCTCTCTCTCTCACAAGGCCGAAAAACACAAACTTGGGAGGATTTTCTTCCCTTCTATTTCAGCAACTAAAACATACAAGGGGGGCCTTTTATAGGCAAGCAAAACAACCTCTCAACTACCCTATTAAATACAAGCTCTCTCTCTCTCTTCATAAACACATATAAAACAATCTTAAAATAAACTTAAAATAAAAGGATTTTTACAAGTTGACCCGGTCAACTTGTCAACTCCAACAGGTATACCTGATTATTGTACTGACACAACTAAAATTGTTTCTGACAATCAACAGATCTCTGAAACTGAAAACCTCTCTGTAAAATTGAACACAACGAGGATGCCAGAGAAGATGAAAATCAAATAGGAAGCTTTGATGAAGAAATCAAAAATGGGAGGGAAGATGCAAAAATCAAAACGGGGAGGGTCTTACCTGTCTTCTTTGTAGTAGATCACGGAAGAAGGAAGTCGAGGAAGACGACGCAAGCCGTAGACAACAGAGGAGATGTGGTAGAGTCACAAGCACGATGCTGTCAGGAGTCACAAGCACGTTGCCATCGGAGGAGATGCAAACCAACGCAAGCAGTAGATCCCGGAAGAAGAAACCTGGATGCCGACAGAGTCACGAGCCCAGGATGACGGCAAAGGAGATGCGGTAGATGGATCGCGACAGAAGATCGGGCGAAGGAGTTGCGAGCCCTAAACATGACACTGGAAGAACTGCGCTCGCTTTCGGGACGCGGAAAATCTCTAGCTGCGATGTTTAAAAGCAGATCTAAACGAAAGCGGAAAAAAATGCAAAAACGAGAGAGTGGCGTGTTTTTTTGGAAATGAAACGAAGAAAAATGGATTACCAAATTGACCCTACATCTCCCTCACCCACACTCTTGTAATCTGCCCTCCCGACACCTTACTGTTGGTGTTACCATGGTGATATGGAAGTGATCAAACATATAGTCTCACTTCCAACACAATCTAAGCCTATGAGGTCGCACATAAGAGCATTGGAGAAATTGGAAAGGTTTGTGTTGTCTTGCTCTTGTGATGTGAGTGAAGAAGAACCAAGCCTATGATGTTCTGGATGTGAAAGATTTTCATTCTGGGACGTATATTGTGAATATGGGTCATCATGTAAGTGGTCGGAAGACTCTAAGGGAAATTAGTCGAGTATAGTATAAGGTTTCAACGAATAAGTTTTAATTCGTCGAGTATCGTCTTGACATAATTAATGAATCTGTCTTGGGTTCGTCGAGTATCGTAATGACAGTTTCGACGAATTAGACTTATTCATCGAGTATCGTCGATTTGTCGAATATCGCCTTGATACTTGGACAGTTTGATCTATCTCGATTTGTCGAGTATGTACGTGTTATTTCGACGAATGGTTTTGATTTGTCAGATATCAACATATGAACTTGACGAATTCTGCTTCCTCCAGTTTAATTCCTTTAAGTCCGGTTCGACGTGGTCTGCGGGTATCAGCTATTTCGGTATTCTGTATATATATGATATGTACAGTAAATCGATAGATAGAGACTGATTTTGACCCAATCGAGCAAGATCGAGAATGGCAATTTTTCTTCCCGACAGA